>CM022948.1:99004609-99154441 GCA_012931725.1 Litsea cubeba
TGAGGGTCCTATATCCCATTCAGCTCCCCCTTGTCTCCACAACTGTAAGACCCCCGTCCCGAGTTAATCACATTAACTCTCATTAATTGGATTACGACTCATTAACCATGTTTAAGTGAATTAATGATGGCTTAGGACCAAATTGACTTGGTTTAGCCTAATATGAATGAATTAGGCTTGATGAAATGAAATTAAAGGAAGTGAAATGGATTGAATGAGATTTAAGCTCAAACAATGGAATTGAAGGACTTTTGTGTAAATATGAATTTTCGCGTATTTCGTCAATATGGAAACTCTTGATACCAACACGTGTATGTTGATGAGTATGTTAACTTCCGTAAGAGACTCAAACCCATTTGACGAGTAACTAGTCAAGTGACCTTCCATTTGACTTAATTCGAAATGACTTAAGAGGTGAAGGGGGTTAAATGCAAATGCATAGCTTATAAAAGCTACGAGACCTCCATTTGACTCCTTTTACAAACCCTAGCCTCTTTCTCTTCTTTCTTTCACTCTCTCTCTCTGCCAAGCATCAAGGTTGAGCTTGGAGTGTGTTTTTGAAGAGGCTTCATTCTCTTCATCTCCTTCCTCAATCCCTACTCAAGTTTCTTGGAGTAAAACTTTGGAGATAAGCTTCAAAATTGGAGAATTGATCTCAAGCTCAAGCTAAACAAAGAGCTTTTTTGTGGATTAATCATCACTAAAGGCAAGTACTTACATGTTTATGATTTATAATGTGTTTAGGACTTGTTAGAACCTTAGGAAGCAAAACCCCAAGTTTTAGCTTCAGAAAATCCGAACTCAAAATAAGTTCTGGGTGCAGTTCGGCTAGCCGAATTGGAGTTGTCGGTTAGCCGAAAGCTAACCGAAATGTCTAAGCCTTCATAGGTGTAAACTAAGTTTCCTGAATGCACAATATAATTTTTTTAAAGGGATATTCATCAAAAATAGCACATGCATTGGAAAACGGATGTTTCACTCATTTGGTTGGTTTAGAAGTCAAATAGAAATAGAATTGATTTCCGCCTTTAATGCAATAATTGAATCCCTTAAACTCATATAGAGTTGAATTGGCATAATACATTGAATTAATGAATGGAATGGAAAGTTACTAAAGGTAACAACGAATTGACTTGAATGAATAATTCTTGCTTCAGTAGAAGTATGAGGCGTTCCGGAGCCTCGTGGAATGCTAGTGCTCTCTGATCAAGACACTGGTAATCTCCACCTATTTGTTAAGTCACATAAGTCATGTAATAGAAAGTGAAACATTGAAATGAAATGAGTGTTTAGTAGATATCAACCTAATGATATTACTTGACCGTATTGCTTCCGTTGGAAGAACTCAATTGAATTGAAAAGGATGTCATAGTAGATATCAATCTTATGATATTACTTGACTCAATATATTGGATTGTCTAAAACGGTTAGATTGATGAATCGGCAGGTTCTTCTAATTGATAACATGTACTATCATAGATAGGTATATACTTGTTGAACCTTCGTGTTCATGGTGCTATTGATGAATGTCACAGGCCCAGATGCCCGTGCCGGTCCTGAAGAGGCCGTGCGCTAGCGGAAAATGCCCATCCGATACCTCCAGGAGGTTTAAACGAGTGGATATGATCTCGGAGTGCGAATGAATTAGTACACAGTTTCTTTTGAGAAATACTTTTGTTAGTTCATTTTGGATTGTAGATAGTATTCCCTGCATTGTATCTAAATATGCAGTGGTTAACTTTGATAAGTAGAAGGTTTGAGTTAGTTAATCTTTACTTTTCATGTAAAGAACTCTTATTGTATTATGTTTTCGTCAATGTATAGCTTCCGCAATTTTATACAGTTGACAGGTTAATGTAATTCAGATCCCTTGTGAATTTCGTTTTAACTTATGTTAATTCGGAGTTTACAGGAGTAAGTATGAATTCGCGACTCGGGGTTTGTCCGAGTTAATCAGATCTCGGGACGGGGCGTGACAACAACCCTACCTTTGCATCTGTTTTGTTGCATGCCTTATTGAGAAAACTTTTGAACCTAGTTTGTATGACAGGACAAAGATGCCAATCCTATCGTTCATTTTTTTTATCTTTTCAGCCAGGCACATTCTTAGTGCCCAAGCATAAGTAAAAATTTAAGGTAAATAACAAACATGTCTAATGGGTGAGACCTGCAAGTTTATAATGTACCAACTTGCACATGTCGACGGTGTATGGTAGATTTCTTTTGTTCAAGTTAAGTAGTTTTACTTAGTGGTCTTTTGTTTTTCACCGTGGCTTCCATCTTTTGTAGTTTCTTCCATCCATTAAAAGAAACTAGTTCTCTACATTGTATTATAATTAGATGCAATGTCCTTATAATGTTGGCTGGTGACCTTTTGCAAGTTAGGCTGTGCTTTTCCTTTGTTGAGTCTCTAGGATCTAAGATTTCTTTTGGCATCCTGAGTCAAGGCCACCCCCTAAATTTACTCATGTGATTTTACTAAATGTAAATGTAGATTGTAGTTCCTAAATTACTTTATACATGATATCTCACCATCTCTATCAAGCCACAGTTTTATTTGCTGTTTTGAAATAGATATGTTTATATGATACCTGAGCAAATGTATTGTTGTTACATGAACAGATATGGATGTCAAGGTCAAAACAATGATCAAGCTTCTAGAAGAAGATGCGGATTCCTTTGCTAGGAGGGCAGAGATGTTCTACAAGAAACGTCCCGAGCTTATGAAAATGGTTGAGGATTTTTATCGAGCCTACCGTGCTTTAGCAGAAAGATATGGTCATGCCACAGTAGAGCTCCGTCAGGCACATCGGACTATGGCAGAAGCATTTCCTAATCAAATTCCATTTCTACCTTCTCGGCTGAGGAGTCCCCTAGCTCATCATTGACGGAACGGATCCACATTACACCTGAAATGCCAACATTCTATACGCAGTTTGTTAGAGCTACCTTGATGAATTGCAAAATGATGCTGTGAGGCTGCTGTCATCACATATTGAGGCAATAAAAGAACTGGAGTGAATGATGAAGATAGTGATGTCATGACAAGAAAAGAAAGGGCTGAAACAGCTTAAATGAGACTGTTTACATTCGAAGCGGCAGATCGTGCAATGCTTGCAGTCAGGAAAAGGCTTGAAATTTCATGAGGAAGACATTGCACATGAAGGCTCTAGAGACCACCCACAAAACTTGAGGTGGTAGATAAAGAAGACACTGATGACAAAACAAGAGCCCTGCAAGATGAAGGTTTCTCGATTATTGATTGAGAACCAGGATCTCAAAACA
Source organism: Litsea cubeba (assembly GCA_012931725.1). Lineage (NCBI taxonomy): Eukaryota > Viridiplantae > Streptophyta > Magnoliopsida > Laurales > Lauraceae > Litsea > Litsea cubeba. The sequence goes on from CM022948.1 coordinate 99,007,895, forward strand.
CAGTCAGCATTGGGAGTCTGAGCGTGTTGGTAAAGCTGAAGTTGAAGCTGAAAGCCTACGTCAAGCCTTGTCCCAATTACAAGCAGAAGAGGAAGTTGCTCGTCTCAGCAACAACAGTGCCTGGAAAGGTTGTCTAATCTGGAGGCTGAAATTTCTCATCGACAAGAAGAGGTCAGGAAGCTTAAAGATGAGATTCTGATGGGAGCCATGAATCTACATGGAGCAGAAGAGCGATGTCTTCTGTTGGACAGGGGAAAATCAATCACTGCAGTCAGAGGTGGATACTTTGTTACTGAAGACAAAAATGCAACAAGAATTTATATGCAAATACAAGGAATTGGAGAAACTGAGTATCTGCATACAGGATGAACACCTGCAGCGGGTGGAAGCTGAAGTGGCACTACAGTCTTTGCAGCGTTCACATTCTCAATCTGAACAAGAAAAGACAGCTTTGAGATTGGAACTTCAAAAAGGGTTCCAGATGTTGAAGGACTCAGAATTGATGAAGCAGGGTTTAAAGGATGAGGTTCAGCAGATCAAAGAGGAAAACCATATCTTAAATGACCAGAACTTGTCTTCTGCTGTGTTAATAAACAATCTGCAAGATGAAATCTCAAGTTTGAAAGAGAAGATAAGAAAGCTCGAGAAGGAGGCTGGGCTTGCTATCCAGCAAAAGAATTCACTTCTGGAAGACCTCTCTTTTTTGAAAGAGGAAAGGATGACTTAAACAGGAGATGCCAAGATGCAGTTGAGCAAGTAGAGACAGTGAGCTATATTCAACATGCCTTCAGTCATCTGTGAAGGATTTGCAAGAAGCGAACTTCATGCTGAAATGTATTTGCCAGAAAAATGATTACCAAAAAGTAGCTCTTTTGGAGAAGTTGGAAGATATGGAGAAGCTTTCAGAGAAGAACATGTCCTTGGAAAGGTCTTTATCAGATGCAAATGACAGCTTTCAAGGGTTTGAGAGAAACGCTCAAGACATTAGAAGAATCTTACCAATCTCTCAGGAATGAGAATTTGGGGCTGAAAGAGATTTGCCAGAAAAATGATGATGAAAAAGCTGCTCTTTCCGACAAGTTGGAAAACATGGACAAGCTTTCAGAGAAGAACATGGTCTTGAAAGGTCTTTGTCTGATAAAAGTGCCGAGTTGCAGGGTCGAGAGAAACCATAAATACATTAGAAGGATCTTACCAGTTTGTCCAAGATGAGAACTTAGAGCTGAAGGAGATTTGCCAGAAAAACAGTGATGAGAAACAAGTCCTTCTGGAGAAGTTGGAGAACTTGGAGAAGAAGAAGATACTTGTGGAGAAATATTTGTCAGATACAAGAGTTGAGATAGAAATGATGGAAGCACTATAAAGACATTGGCAGATTCCTACCAGTCTCTCCAGGATGAGAACTTGAAGCTGAAAGAGGTTTGCCAAAAAAGTGATGATGAGAAGCTAGTCCTTCAGGAGAAGTTGGAAAGTATGGAGAAGATTTTGGAGAAGAACATGATCTTGGAAAGCTCTCTGTCAGATGCAAGTGCTGAGTTACAAGGGTTGAGAGCAACCTTAAAGACAGTAGAGGATTCCTTCCACTCTATCCAGGATGAGAACTTGGAGCTGAAAGAGATCCGCCAGAAAAGTGATGATGAGATGTTACTCCTTTTGCAGAAGTTGGAGATCATGGAGAAGGTTTCTGAAAAGAACATACTTTTGGAAATTTCTTTGTCAGAAACAACTGCAAGTTACAAGGGTTGGAAGCTGAGTTAAAGACCTTGGAAAAATCCTATCAGTCTCTCCAGGAAGAAAAATCTGACATCGTCACTGAGAAGGATGCCTTGCTCTCTCAGGTGGAGTGCATTACACTGAATACAGAGAAGCTGTCAGAGATGAATGCTCGTTTGGAGAATTCTCTTGCCTACAAGAATGTTGAACTAGAAGGATTGAGGGAAAAGTCAAATGACTTGGTAGAACTCTGCCAGTCTCTCCAGGATGGAAATGACAGCCTTCTTACTGAAAAGAATGATCTGCTTGCTCAGGTTGAAAGTATTAGGCAGAGTATGAATGATCTGGAGAAAAGGCACAGCGAGTTAGAAAATAAACACTTGGGTTTGGTGAAGGATAGGGAATTAACTCTTAAATATGTTGATGAGTTACAAGTTTTCTTGAACCAAGAAAGGCACGAAAACACAAATTCTATTCAATCAATCAAGACCGAGTGTGCTACTTTGGAGAACCGGTTGCATCTCCTGCAAGAAGAAGCTCAATGGAGGAATAAAGACTTGGAAGATGAACAAGAAAAAGTCATCATTTCCGAGATAGAGATCTTTGTCTTATGGAGTTGTGTGCATGATATCAAAGAAAGGAACATATTTCTATCTGTAGAATGCCAGAAGTATGTGGATGCATCTTCACGAGCGAAGACTACAATTTTGGAATTAGAGAAGGAAAGTTTTCAGCAACGGGAAAAAGTGAATTCCTTATTGGAGCAATGCAACAACCTGAAAATGGTGATTCATCAGGTGTTGGAAGTGCTTGATATTTCTTCGGATCATGGGTGCCTGGATAGAATTGGAGAGCAAGTATGTTTGCCACATATTTTAGAAAGAATTAAAGGCATGAAGAATATAATTTTGGAAGTTGAAGATGAAAACCAACTCCTCATTTTTGAAAAATCCATCAAAGATACTCTTTTGGAGAAACTGAGACTAGATGCAAATGACCTGAAAGCAGAAAACTACACTCTCGAGAGGCAGTTGGAACTCAGGAATAAGGAGTTTTCAGTGCTTCATGATGAGAATCAAGAACTCCTTGAGAAAAACAACCAGTTAATACTGGCAGAGGAAGCTGGTAGCTGCAGAGAGGAAGCACTAAGGAATGAAATGGAGAAGCTGCAGGGGCAGATTTCAAATTTGGGAGAGGCTTACCTGATGCTACAGGATGAAAATTACAAGTTGCTGGAAGGAAATGCATCTTTGATAAGGAGAGTTAGAGATTTAAAGGAGGAAAATCTCATTTTACAAGAGGAAAATGAAGGTGTCCTTGGAGACGCAATGACTCAGGCTAACCTGTCATTGATTTTTGAGAGCATTAGTGCTGAGAAAGCTGTGGTGTTAAAAGCACTTGATGATGATATCAATTGTCTCTGTCAGTTCAACAGAAACCTTGAGAATGGGATCAGAGAAATGGTTGAAAATATGAGAATGGTAGAGATGGGAAATTTACATCTCAAGGAGTCAATTGAGGAGTTGGAAGAGTACAAGACTCGTTCATTGATTTTAGAAGATGAACTGAACATGGTCAGAAACATAAACGATCAGTTAAATCATCAAATTGAGATTGGAAAGAATCTTTTGAGCCACAAGGAAGTGACGTTGTTGGAAGTAGGTCACAAGCTGGAAGCCACACAGAGCAAGAATGCCGAATTATGTAAAGAGATTGAGGAAGGCAGGACCCTGGAAGAGCAGTTGGAATATGAGCTTCAAAAGAAAACGAATAAGGTTGAGCTCTGGGAGAGAGAGAATGCCGAATTACACAGAGAAGTTGAGGAACACATGAACCAAGAAGATCATTTGAAATCTGAGCTTTTAAAGAAAATTAATGAGGCTGAGCTCTTGGAGACACAGGTTGTGGCATTATATGAAGACCTTCAAGTCTCTGTTTTTCTGCGCATCACTATTTGAGGCAAAGTCTTTGGAGCTGATTGCAGCATACAAGAACCTGCAAGAGATCGCCATATTTGAAAAACAGAGGTTTGAGAATGAAAGGGGTTTGATTAGGTCAGAGGTTGAGGATCTGAAGATACAAGTCAGTGTGTTGGAAGGAGACAACATAGCACTCAAATCTGAAACAGCTGCATATTTACCTCTCATATTATCATTAAAGGAGAGTGTGTCATCTCTGAAATTGCTTGCCCTTTCTCAAACAAAAATTCTAGTAACTGGTGATGAAGACTTGCAGGTACCATCTTGTCAGTGGATGTATATTTTTGTGCTTTGCTCTAATTATCAGTATTGAGTTATTAGCAACAAACTTCTGTACTATAATTCTCATTGTATCTACTGGGTTAATGCTGACGATCCTAAGCTATGCCATGCCCATAATATGCCAACAGTAGCTTAGTCAGCCACCTAATCAATTCAAAATGATTCAACAATGGTATTGGTTTGTAATAAGCGGTTGCTAAATAAATTAATGGTAATCTACAATGGATGGCCCCTCTTTGTGAGCATTTTCATTCAAACCGTGCATTTCGAAACTGGTCCATGGATATAATATTATAATGCCAATCATCAGGTAACCAGATATTCGACTGTTGGGTATGTTTTCTTTTCGGCTGTCTGGTTGCATGTCAATGCTCAGATGGCTACAGTTGTAGGATGGGGAGTTCTTTGCAGCATGCCTATCCATGGTGGATCTTTGCAGATGAACAATTTGGGTTGTCAACGCAAAAAGGCCCCTTGCATATTGAATGCTAGAACCTGTGTGAATGCTCTTGTTACTGTCAAGTAGAATTCTTGACGTACTTCCTTTATTTTTCTTTCCAGGATGCTTCTGTGGAAGTGGCTAATCAAATTGAAATGGGAAGTCAAGAACCGAGTGAAGATCACAGCAAACCCGTAGCAGCTGGAGTTTCAAAATTGCATGAATCACACACAAAGGTTCAAACAGTGGAGAAGGTAATACTGGAAATGTTAAGAGACAACCGATCATGTTCTTAGCTATGATGCACGGATATTTCAAAATGGGTAACGTATCGTGTCATATCGTACCCGATACTTCACTTTTTATGTGTAAAATCCGTGTCCCTTCTGTATCCATGCTGTGTCCCTATCGTATCCATGCCGTATCCGGGCATCATATGTTTTTAGAGATAAAATTAGATTGGTTATTGGTTAGATTTTAGGTCAGTTTGAATTTTGAATCATTCTCTTGTGGTTCCTCTTCTCTTGTCTAAATTTAGAAGTTTGTGTTATTAAAAGGTCAAGATGATTTTATCACAAATGCAGTGTCTCTGAAATTCTTTATGATATTAGAGCTATGGCTTGGTAGTGATATTGTGATCAGCCCGGCCATGGTCTTGTCTCTTATGCTTTTGCAATAATCCCATCGTTATTCAATGTTTTTCAGGATGCTTCTGTAGAAATGGCTCATCAAATTGAAATGAGCTGTCCAGAACCGAGTGAAGATCACAGCGTCCCAGAAGCAACTGGAGTTTCAGAATTGCATGAATTACTCACAAAGGTTCAAGCTGTGGAGAAGGTAATGTTGGAAACGCTGAGGCTTGCAATGCTGGAAAGCTCTAATGCCAAGGCCAAGCTGGAGGTTGTTATGGACGAGATCAAAGAGCTAAAATTAAAAAGCAACTCAATGCCAGAAGATACTGAGACAAAAAAGGATGTTATTATTCTATTACCAGAAAAAAATGGGACCTTGTGAAGATCTTGAGCTGCAAAGAAATGATGCAGAAGCATCTCAATTGAAGCATGGGCTCACGATGAAAGATATTCAGCTTGATCACATCTCAGATTCTTCATCCCATGGAAACAGTTCATACGGGATGGGTTGTAGACAAAATGTTGAGGCAGAGGATGGGATGCTTGAATTGTGGGAAACAGCAGAAGAGAATTTTAACTTCAAACCAACAAGGAAGTTGCTGGCATCAGATAGGGCCAATAAAGATGTAGAAGCAGTAGCTGAGGATAAGAGTGAGTATCTGTCTTCTGAGTCGCAGCGTGAGAAGGAGCTAGAAGTCTACAACCCTGAGGTATCTAGTAAAGCTAGAGAGCCCCACCGAGAAGAGAATGTGGGGATTGTAGAAAGGCTTGCTTCCGACGCCAGTAGGTTGATGAATCTTCAAACTGGCGTGAAAGAACTGAAGAAGAAGACACAGAAACCCGGCAAGAGCAACCGGCCTGCGTGTGTCGAATTTGATAATGTGAACAGGCAGCTAAAAGAAGTCGAGGAAGCCATCCGGCAGTTAGTTGATGTTAACAGGAAACTAACAAAGACTGCTGAAGATGATTCTGCTTCTGCTAGCCAGACTGAGGAGTCCGTGGGGGGAATGGGGAATGTGCGAAAGCAGCAACTTTTGGAACAGGCACGAAAATCATTAGAAAGATTGGGAGACTGGAGTTGGAATTGCAGAGAATCCAGTTTATCTTGCTGAAAGTTGAGGAGCAACATAAAAGCACAGGAACCATGGTGGTCGAAAGGAAATCAAAAGTTCTACTGAGGGACTATCTCTATGGTGATAAAAGCAACCAAAGCAAAAAGAAAACATCTGGTGATAAAAGCAGCCAAAGCAAAAAGAAAGCATCTTGTTGTGCATGTATCAAACCGGCAACAACAGGCGAGTAACTTCCCTTACAATTAATTAATGAGGTTGTGATTACTTGTTGAAGTGCAAATATATATGCAGAATTCTTAAGGCCAGTTCCTTTTTTTTAAAATTTCTATAAACTTTTTAATTTCTATTGTCTTGTCTTGTTTCTTGGGTAGTTAGCAATCATGCATTTTTTAGAGAAACTGTACATGTAAGGCTTGATATTCTTAATGTAGGTGCTCCATGATCTTGTTTACTTTGGTTTTTCTAGCAGCATGACTTTAACCAAGTCATGGTAAAGAAAATTCCCATTTTTTTCCAACAGAGTATGCAGGGGTGCTCCTTTCAGTTACAGAAGGTAAGATGATCATTCTAACCATTTGATCGATGGCTGATAAGTTTTCACTGTCCAAAACAAGTTGCACAATAGATTCATAAGATCCAACGGTGTATGGTCTATTCGGATGGGTGCCAAGCCCTGGACCTAGGGTTGTCAAAGGGCCGGGCCGAGGTAAACTAATATCTTATCCTCACATATGCGGGTCGGGCCTAAGTGAACAAAAACCAACCCTTTACTTTTAAAATGGGCCTATAATTTTTAGGCCCTTGCCCTTACCAAGAAGATTCTTTTTATTTAAAAAAATAAATAAATTTGTCCTATGCAACCAGACTACCAACTTAATACTAACCCTCTTTCTTAATTTGTTCGTGCTGGGGACTAATGATGCAATGCAAAAGATAACATGGCGGAGTTAAAAAAAAATTTTTATTGGAAGGCTAGTGGTGGGATAAAATAATTTCTATAATTTAAAATGTAAAGCATTTAACAATAATTCTATAAATGATAACACATATAAAAAAAATAGCAATAGTTCTTTATTTAATCATTTAATCTACTTTTAGAATATCTAAAAGATCAGCTAATGCTTTATTATCATTGTGTTGCTGTGAATGTATCTAATCTTGCGCACAAATTAAGATTCTACAGTCTCAGATTTTAAACAGTCTAGTTTGGTAATTCCACTTGTAAAGTCAAGTGGAGTGAAGTCAAGTTAAACATCACATCAAAAGCACTTTTTACCAAAACTCCTTCCAACTTTCCAATAAAAAGTAAAAAAACAACAATATTTATTAATTAAAAGACAAAAAACTCCATTTTCTATACTAAAAGTCAACAATATTCCATCCCAAATAACTAAAAATAAAATACAATCATAACCCACTACATTTTCTATTCATACTTTTTATTTCACTTCACTCCACTTGATTTTGAAAGTAAAGTGCCAAACTGGCTTAGGCTCTAGTAGGTGATGTTTATACCTCTTTCCCTGGAAGCCATTAGAAAAATGTGAAACATGCTTGGTCTTGAGGTCATTTTTCTATGACCACAGCATCTTGTTTCTAAATAATTTCATTTTTCTATGGAAAATGAAAACTAGAGATTTCATAGCTCATAGTTTCAGTTTCTGTAATTCGGGGCAGCAAAGCATTTTCTGCAGTGAAATCTGTTTCAGCCTCGTGTAAGGCTGTTGAAAATGGCTGTACCTCTTGGGTCTGAATTCTTGCTTTCGCAGAGTTGCAGAAAATATGCTTCCAACTCATTGTCTCTCGACTAGCTAAAATGTGAAAGCATCATGTGAGAAGATAACTTCAATCTAATAGTGAATGTCACTCTAATCCAAGTCATAGTACATAATGTAGTTGCAATTCTTGAAGGTGTCTTTTAATCATGACAAGTAAGCCCCTCAGTGTAGGTTTTGTTCTCCTATATCAGAACCAACCATCGTGTTAATGTCAGCCAGTTGTAACTTGCTGAGGTGAAGACTATTTCATCTTTCATACGCATTGTCACTTTATCATACTATCTATTAATTTTAATTAATGGCATTGTTCCTATCATCCATTGAGATTACTGACCATCCTTTATTCGCTTCAGGGTAGTGCTGCCATCAGTCAGCTGGCAAGAGGGCGGAACAGGGAAGAGAATGAGACCTCAGAGCTACCATCTCTAGCTGCTGCAACAGCCTTAATGAAAGACTACAAGCAGAGGGCTCCCAGCAAATTCCCTCTGCTTACTTCCACAATGAAGAACATGAAGCTGCTTTCATAACTACTGCATCTCTCAGCATCTCATTATCCTATTCTCACAAAGTCGAAAGGCTTTCCAGTGCACAAGCAGCTCTGAGAGCCTGATTACAATATAGGCCAATGCCTTCCATTTACTTGTGGGTTCTTCACTCCGTAGTATTAATTTCCTAGAACCTGCACAGGAAATGAGAGTTTTCTTGCATTATTGCTAGATTAAGCGTGGATAACTCCTCATCAATGAAGAGATTGTTGTTTAGTCTGGAATTTCTTACAATTCTCCAATTACAAGGATTTGGAAAATTGATTACTTATCCTCAGTGTAGTTGGATGAGGTTATTAGTCTGATAAATGCAAGAATCATATGCTTATAATGATTTGTTGTTGAATGATTAAATTAGGGAAAAGTTAATGGCAGTTTTGGTCATTTTCTTGTAGTAATTCAAGTGATTCTAGTCTGTTTTGACTATTCTTGTACAGAAGATGGTAAGCTAAGAGAATGTGTCAATGTGAAAAATGAAAAACAAAAGAAGCCTCGTTAAGGAAGGGCACGTTTGTGCTGCCAGTTGTCTATGAAAAAAAAGGTCTCATGACAATTTGGAAATGCTTTTCCATGTTACAGTTGCAAAGCCAAAATGTTTGCAAAAGCCAAAATGAGCAAAATTTTCAATGATTCCACGGAAATTTTACATGATTTATGATAATCATTGTTTTTCCTTATGCGAGGAATGTGGGATGCTCCCCTCTTTGTAATATATATATATATATTCTCTAACCTTAAATGAGAGATTGGATGTGAGGGCCCCTACCTCTATCTCTCATATAAGGTGAGAGATATCTCTCGTAAAAGCATTTTCCTCACTAATGAGGTGTCCAGGCCTCTTGAGCACCTGACTAATCATCGGGGTGGTGGTTTTTTCCCTATCCCACTAACCAGGTGCATGCTAAAAGCTGTTTTGGGGTCCCAACAAAGCGGAGAGTTGAAACCATGACCACCGTGAGCAAACTCATACCTTGGGCCAACTGAGCTATAGTATGTTGGTTTGTAATATATGTTCGTATAAATTTTAAAAAAGTCAAGAATTTGGCTTAGAATTCATGTAGTGAACACCAAGATAGTTGGAAAAGTTATGATGAATGTGATTGGGAAAAGTTGTGACGAAGGTGATTATGGTTTGATTTCTTCAAAAGCCAATTTAACATTAAAATAGAAAGTTTGGCATCACACATAAATGACCCGCGACAGCCGGATTGGGTTCGGGTATGTAAAATGATTACCAGAGGGCCTAGTTGAAAAGCTAGACCCTAGTTGTATATTCATATTTCAAACTGAGTGCCTAAAGCAGGAATGGAGCGGGAGTGGGAGTGCCGAAATGCTAAATTTAAAAATAATTATATGTCCGGAGCGCCTATACAACATAGTGCTTATGGATTTATAAATAATTAACTAATGGGCATAAATATATCTTATCCATATCTTCAAGTATAAAAAATAGAGAAAAAAAAACTTTACAATTTGATCACATAAAATAGATAATAATTAATAAATCGGAAGAAGTTTATTCATTTAAGAAAAAAATGTCAAGCTTACAGAAAACGAAGATGCACATAACTAAAGATTATGCACGGTTCGCTTCACATTCGGTTGATCCGCACTCCGAAGATGGTCGATCCGTGCTCCAAGGACGGATTCGCTCCGAAAACACGATCGGCATTTTCGGAGCGAGATCGGGGAGGGGAAGGGGAGGTTCCAGTTACTAAGTGAAAAACCAATAACAGCAGCAGCAGAAGCTCAAGCTCGAGTCTCCGATTGCTGTTGAGAAAGCTTCATCATCTTCGACAATGGCGGTCGGGTGTATATAATATTTAAGTGAGAACTAGTTCTCATCTATTATATGAGAACTTTTTTACGGGGGTCAACTAACAACCCATCCAAACCTAACAACCAATAGGGAACCCCTGATAGTCGCTAATCCCAAGGATTGACACACATCCGAATGGACTGAACCGTTGGATCGAGGGTTGAATAATATTTTTTTAATATGAACATTAAACTTGTGAGCCACGGATAAAAGGGGTCAGGGGCATGATTTTGGGGTCAAACTTGATACTTGGGGTGGTCTCACATAGATCTTCCATCCCCCTCTCTCGGTCCCATCCTTAAATGGGGCCCACAATTGGACTCCACAAAAAAGTTCTCACATATTATGTGAGAACAGTTCACACCTGAATATTATCATATATATATATGAGAATATTCATATACATCTTTCCCTTGGTGAGGGACACTCCACTTTTTGCACATGAAAAGTGCATTTTGTACCTCACCTTATGTACTTAGAAATTTCAAAAAAGGAAAGTTTCCTCTCCCTATGGTGAGGGAAAGATACATATGAATGTTCCCATATATATATATATATATATATATCACGTAGTTCTCTTCTTTTCTGCAACAACTGATCTTTTCTCTTTCTGCTCATCTCAGGAAGAGCAAGAGGATTCGAAGGAAGGGGAAGAGGAAAGAAGAAAGCGTAAGTGGAAAATACAAAGCAAGACACTAGTCACTTGAACACAGGGTACTGAGGCCTGTGATCTTCTTAGGTTTTTTTCTCTACTGGTCTTTTGTTGATGTCCCAAGATTCTTTCTTTTATTATTGCTTTCCTTCTATCAATGTAGTCAGTTCTGGATATGTCCACAGACCATAGGCCGCCTTAACTGAGCTTTCTGATCTTATTCATCGAGTTCCATTCCTCGTGCTTGAATGTAGTGATGAAGTGAAGTTGTACGTGTTGCCTTTGTTATCGAGGGTTAACCTTGATATATCCAGTTCACACTGAAAAGCGAGCAAGAGGGTGGTGATTTTGGTCGCAGTTTTGATGATTGATGGGCAAATATGATGTGGGCACTTATATGAAAAATGTGTGCCTGGGGATGAGTTAGTCATTTCTTTGTTCATACTCTTAGCTTGGTACATACCAAGTAGCAAGATGAGAATCTGATATGGCAAGTTTCACAAGGGAAGGTACTAGACAAAACCCGGTATGCGCGCGTTCCTAGTCAATCATGGATTTTTCCATTTAGTTCTAATTTGCATAACCCTTTGTTTAAGACTTTTTAGATTACTGAAATTTAAAATTCTACCAAAGAAGCATGACATTTTCAAATGCTAACGAGGTAGGAATTTTCAAAATTTTAAAGGCTATTTAAGACTTTTTAAGAATCTGAAATCTGAGGATCTAACAAAGAAATATGAACATTTTCAAATGTCTAAGGAGACAAAGCATCACATCATATTCATGAATGATATGATCCTATGAGAAATATCTTTTATCTTATATGAGAGATAGGAGTGAGGGCCCACACATTTAAGCTGTTGGCATTGAATATGGATGTGAGGGCCCCACATTATCTCTCATAGTAAGGTGACCACCTTCCATGTGAAGATGTCTCCTGAGAATAGTCAACAATATCTGCTCCTATTGAGCCATTATCTAACAAATCTCAGTGGTGGGATAAAATCATTTCTATAATTTAAAATGTAAAGCATATAATAGTAATTCTTATAAATTATAACCACATATAAAACAAATAGCGATAGTGCTTTATTTAATCATTCAATCTACTTTTAGAATATCTAAAAGATCAGTTAATGCATTATTATCATTGTGTTGCTGTGAATGTATAATCTTGCACACAAATTAAGATTCTACAGTCTCATATTTTAAACAACTCATATACTGGTCAAGTACTCTTACTCCTGTATTAAAAACTACTGATTCAGAAGCAACTGTAGAAACTGGAATTGCTAAAATATTACGAGCCATTCTTGAAATAACTAGGTATTTTGCTAAATTAACTTTCCACTAATCTAATATATTGAAATTGTAGATTTATTCTTGGCTCCTCCCAAATAACAATCTAATTCAGATTTTCCTTCTAATATAGTTGTCCGAGTCATTTGTTCCTCAAACATAAAAAAAAAAAATCATCTTCAAAATTAGTCACTTTTTTTTACTAAATTAACTCTATCCACATCTGACAATGTATAATAGGTATATAATAAATCACAAAATACTCTTAGTATGGCTATTTTTTCAAATACTGTTGCATTAAAAGAAACAAATTAGAATATTTTTTTAAAACTTAATTAGAACAATAAATCACATCAGGCATCAAGCCCTTTATAAAAAGGGGCGAATCCCCCTCTCATTCTCATCCCAAGCCAACTATCTCCCATCTTCACAACTCAGTCCATCTCATCTCATTTCTCCATGCCATATCCCAGCCACAACAGACCGAGCCCACCCCATTTCCGCACAGAAACCCTGCATTTCCATTTCGTTTTCGATGTGCGAGTAGTGGTGTTGTCAGGTCTTAATAGATGGCATGAGTTTATTTTTTCTGCTTTGAAGCTTCCTTCTTTCCTCCCTTTTTCATCTTGACGGTTTTTTTTTTTTTTTTAATCTTTAAAGGCATGTTTGTATTGCTCATTTCTCCTTTTTTCTTTAAAAAAATTATTTTTCTTGTTTTTTTTATAAAAAATTTAATTTTCATACATTTGGTGTGATAATTTTATGCTGAACTACTTTTTGACCAGCTCAGCCTTTTCCTCTCTTACCTTGGAAACAGACTTTCCACGGTATGGAAAGTACATCTCCACAAAAAAACTTGCCCCCCTTTTATTAACTCCATTTCCTCACTCATCTCTGATGTGAAAACCCTAGCCTCTTCTCTTCTCTTAAAAGAACAGAGAAAGCACCTCCTCCATGGTCACCAACCTTCTACAGGTAACACATCTCTCTCTCTCTCTCTCTCTCTCTCTCTCTCTCTCTCTCTCTCTCTCTCTGTGTGTGTGTGTGTGTCACCCCCCACCCTTGCTTTGGCCACTACCCAACCTCCCTGCAACCGAGCCCCACCTCCCCTGCAGCTATGTTCGAACCTCTCTACAGCCATCACCGCCCCTGCAGCCGTGCTCAAGCCTCAATTTTCAAACATACTCTGGAAGCCTCATGTTGGAAACATACAGTGAGACCCCAAAGCCCAGACACAGCATGTAATGTACAAATCACAACATGCCGAGTCTTTCCACTCTCTTCCGGTATGAAGACGAGGATGACATAGATTCTTAGATGCCAAAACAATAAAAGGCTGTCTTTCAAAGAAACTATAAATTAGCCAACCAATCAGATGCTCAACTGAAAGCTCATCTCGGATGACCAAACAATTGTTTTCAGTTAGGAACAAAAATTGTTTTGGATATGCCACAAACACGCCAAATATTGTTTTGGATATGCCACAAAAATTCCAGCACTAAACAGCATTAGCATGAATTGATCGATGAAAAAAAATCTGTAGCTCTCTATCTCCCCTGCTGCCAGCCAGCACGCACATCGAACCCACCCCGCCTGGCCACCTCTTTCTTCCCCCTCTCTCTTCTCCAACCCGTCCCAGCAACAAAAACCCCTCCATCCAGCCACCACGCCCCGCCACCCCACCCTGCCTGGCCACCTCTATCTTCCCCCTCTCTCTTCTCCGCCCTGTGCTTGCAGCCAAACCCCAGGATGTCTCTCTCCCTCTCTATTCTTCTCCCAGTCCAACCTCTTTCTTCCCTGCTGCCAGCCAACATCTCTCTCTCCCCAGCTGCCAGCCACTATCTCTCTCGCCCTTGCTGCCAGTCACCGTCCTCTCTTCTCTACCCCGTCCCATAATTGAACTTGCAACTGCGATCCTCGTATTTCTTTGGACCAACTCTTGATAATGGGAGTGTTGGATGGTTATATAGGATAGAGATGTTTTCCATCAAGCAATCTCTGCCATCATTTGGTTGGGTTTTTATGGCTGCTCTGTTAGGTTGCAGGACCTTTGGATGATATGGCTTCATCGTAAATAACTCCAGTTGATTCCTTAAATGGGTTGGAAATGTCAACCCGAAATCCACCCCAAAAGCAAAGGGTCGAAGGATAGTGGCAAGCATGGTCCCAATTCATACTCAATCTGATGTTGAAAATTTCAACATGCACAAACAGAAAAGTTAGAAAAAACAATTTGAACCATATAGTAACCAGCTTCTACTCAGACTGACTGGCAGGTTAACAACAATGAGCGTGGGTGGTAAGGCCCGTATATTTTGAAAGGGGAGTTAGTGCAGTATCATATTTATCTGACATGAAATTGCCTCAAGTTAAATGGAGGACGGTGTAGCCAACATCTGTATATCTCTTGTGTGTACATGCCCATTAATTCAGATACTTTCATGGTCCCACCATGCCCATATATTTTGTCCTAAATTTCTTATAATCCATGGTTTTTATACATAGAAGTGTGAACAAATGAGTAAATAGAAAGTAGTTTACAAATGATAATACCATTGTAGTTTTGTTATTTTTCCGTAGAAAATTGCCGCACCAAACAATAAATTCTAGTTTTCCGTAAAGAATCCGCAGCTGCACCAAAACAACATCAGCACCAATTTATCAAGGAAAAACTTTTTGCACCAAACATAAATTTTTGACTTCCGAGGAAAAGGTTTTCCGAAGTTTTTGAAACCCATGGGTTTTGCTGATGTGGCAATTTCCACTTTCCACGGAAATTACATGTACACAAACGTGCCCTAAAGATATGGTATCCTTGGAAAATGAGTTGCATGATCTGCAAGTATAAATGGTCTACCTTATTGATCTTGCTCATGCTCATTTGAATCATTAGTGACCTTTTTTCTATCAGATATGGAGCTTGGGTTTATAGGTGAACTTTAAGTAGAAAATGGTTCCTTTGTGTTGGAGGTTTTACTATCGTTTTCTTTGAAACTATGATGTTTTTCTTTTTACTTTTTGAATGGTGCCTTTTTTATATTATTGATTTTTTATTGCCAGTTTTTATTTCCTTGTTTATCATATAATTCAAATTTTCTTTCTTATTGGTGTATATTGGTAGGATATTGAAGGCTATAAACATGAAATTTTCCTCTTTACATCACAATTGCAACAAGGACTGAGTGGTATAGGAAATGAGGTAATTTGTTCTTTTTTTTTAGTGCTTTCAATTTATTGCAGTTTTTATAATGTTTATTCAGTGAAATTGCTATAAAATCCCTTTTAAATTTAGGATGATACAAAAACCACCCCCAACATAGATCTCAAGCCCTAGTGATTTCACTCCTCCATCGCCCAAATCCAAAACCCTAAACAGAAACCCACCAAAAACCCATAGCAAAACCCAAAACCACCAACCCCAACCCCACCCCATACTTTGAATGGGCTGGTTTTATTTTTTTATTTTTATGACTCTAATCCAAAAATAGACCTTCCCACATACCATAACCCCACTAAACACTTGATCAGTAATGAAAACTTGCATTAGATAAATAAATTACAAGAAGATTGCATAGGCAAACACAAACATAAAAAGAAACACCCAAAGAGTAAAAAGCAACCGGATCAATGTACCCACTCACAAAAACTAGGAAATGACATCCTCCCAAGCCAAGGAAAATTTTTGTACGGCAGAATTGGCCATGGAGTTAGTGGAAAACAACATTAATATTGGAGGGGAGAACCCAAATTTCATTAAATAGGATTAGCCCGCACTCTCTACGATGAAAGTGTTATGTGATTTCTTACTATGGGTCTTTTGTAGAAATTCAATGATAACATTTTATTTCCTTCATCTTCCATTATATACAGACATTGCTAGCCCCTTTTAAATCCTAAGCTTCTGTTCTCCTTTTTAAATCCTAAGCCCCTTTCAATTATACCATTTGTATAATATCTACCATCATTTAATTAATCACCAAACTCGTTACAATGCAAGGGCCCACCTTTAATGCAAACCTTGGTGACTTCTTAGATGCTTTTAGAAAGTTTGAAGACAGTAGATTTTCTTTAAGCAACCTCATTAACAACACATGAACCTGAGGCATCACCTATAAGAAAAAGGGTAAAAAAACCTTAAAACCCATGACATGAACTAAGGGTAATAAATAAGAATTCTATCTCTAGTAGTCCAATAGGGTCAATCATTTATTCTAAGACTATGTTCGAATCTGTTGTATCTATTTATTCCTGATACTCAACAAAGGCTCTAAAGTGCCATGAAAACAGTGCCCTGGTACCTTCCGTCGATGATCAGTACGCCATAAAAAATAAAAAAATAGTAAGTTTTTTTTTTAAAAAAAATCCTAAAGGTTATGTTTTCTATGCCTAAATGTTATGTTTTCTATGCAGAAATTGAATGGATTATTGTTTTTGGAAGCCTGACTATCCCATTTTTCTCTGCTCTGGGAGGATGTTGACCGAATCCCTTAATGAGGGTGTAGAAATCTTGAATATCGAGGTAAAAGTACTTTTGCTTGTTAAGTCTTTTATTTTAGTTCTCTATTTTTTAAGTTTTGAAATGTTCTTTCTTATTTTACAGTTTAATCCTGCAAATATGGAGGAATTTGTACATGACATGAAGGACAATTTTGCATTGCTAATCGTGGGCCGTTACAACGGCTCTGAGTTTATGGTTATCCCGATATGCGTTGATGCGGTGCTTTCCATAATCCGAGGTGGTGGTAAGTAGCGACTCCTCTCTTTATACATGGATGGAGCAGATTATGTATATTAGCTATGTATATTGGCTGAATGATCCTTTTCGCCCAAACAGGGTCGCCACATGCGGTTCGCCCAAACAGGGTTGGACGAATCAGGGGTCGCCACATGCGGGGTGGAGGATTTGAGAATCATGACCAGAGCTTAAATAGACATAGTTAGGTTCTCATAGACAATGTCATAGAAGATGTAATAGAAGATGTTATGTGATTTGAAATGAAAAGTACAATGATATGGTTATAGTGATTTGAAAATCATGACCCTATTTACTTTCATAAATAGGCATAGTTAGGTTCTGATAGACAATGTCATAGAAGATGTAGCGTGATGTGAAATGAAAAGTACAATGGAATAGATTTCCATTTATTTATCTTTTTTTTTTTTTTTATAGGCAGTAGATTTTGATAATCAGGGATGACTAGATTTTGTCTCCAATCACCTGGGATTTAAATGATTGCCTTCTTGTCAAATCATTTCAATTCTGGTAAATGGACAGTGGAGAATTGGAGATGATCATCTTTTGTGGAATCTCCATGTGGGAACCCTCTTTAATAAACTGAGGTACGAGCAGGAATTGAAAAGGTCCTCATGTCTTCAACATCTTATTATTATTATTATTTTACTTTCTAGTGTCACGTTAATTGTCATCCGGATGTATAGCCAGCTTTTATAGATAATGGGCAATCAATTACTTAAAGCGGGTTTACTTTAATTAGGTGATGGTGAGACAAAAGTAGGATTATTAGAGGTATTATTGGTTTAAGAGGAAGGTTAATAATTTAGTAGACACCGAGGTTTGCAGTTAAAGGTGGACCCTCATATTGGAGAGAGTTTGGTGGTTAATTAAATAATGGTAGATATTATACAAATGGTATAAATGTACTGAGTCTGGTTGGATTTGGACCATCCTGTGTTCGACCGAATTGGCATGAACACTTGACCCGAATAGGTTTAAGGCGGCCCGTGATACCAAACCCGCCTTATAGGGATAGTGTTAAGTTTCATAATGATTATTGTTTATTTTAGTTTACACCAGATTCTCTATTTTGATGGGATTATTAGCAAATGTTTTTCGCACTTTTATTATATAAAACCTATTATATGATTTTCTCCTAATGACATTCTGAAAAACCCCTAAAATTGAAAATACCCCAACATGTTGATTGGGATGGAAACTTTCAGTGGGCAATATATTTGCACATTAATATTTGGGCCTAGATGGCCCTCAAACTAGACTCATTTTCATCCCATGGGCCTGAAATGGTGCTCAAATCTAATGCTAGCCTGGGCTCACCTAGCCCAGTCCATCAGCACCCTGAGTTTCCAAAGGCTCAAATCTAGGCTATCTAGCCCAATGCCGGCCGGGGCTCAGGGTGGGATGCAAAGTAAAATATAGGATGTAATACAGAAGTTTGAACCTCAAAAATAATAAATAGATAAACAGAATACCATCCCAGTCAGAGTGGGGGCAGATTGCTTAATAGTTAGTGAAAAGAAGACCACATATTTTTCTGGGTACCTAAGCTAAGGGGGGAGCCCTCGGTTGAGGGAAGGACCGAAGGAGACCTCGGGTAAGGTAAGGGAGCCCTTCGGTGAGGAAAGGTGGCCTGCCCAGGTGAATCCGTGGAACTGCCACTCTTTACCACTGGGGTAGGTAAATCTCAATGCTGGATGTTTGGCTGGCTTTTAATGGTTGATGAGCTCTCTCAATGCTGGGCACACTGTACCCTCTGGGCACCACGATGCATATCCTTGTCTTCATCATAGGCCTCCTGTGACTGCTGAGCCTGTTTCATCCTGATCTCCTCAACATTGATCCTATAAAGTGTAGTCTCTTCACACTCACCTAGCATCATGTCCTTCAGCTGGTCCTGAGGCTGGACTGATGTCCTTGGAGGCAAGATAGTCCCCAAGGCCTTGCACTGGTCTGAAGTGAGTGAGCGGGGGAAATCAACTGTGAAGTGAATGTAGAGCTTCCCCATCATGAAAGGCCGCTGGTACATTGGCATGCCTTCACCATTTAATGCCATGAATTCATCTGAGAACACACGTAATCATCAGGCAAAATCCAAGGTGCTATAGTCAATGTAAAGCAGCAAGTAAACTGGAAGACATGAGAAGAATCAAGGAATTGAAATAAGCTTACCAGGCATCAAGACTTCACCAGGATTGGATTTGATCAGCAACTGTCGATTATCAAGATGGGTCAGTAAAAATTGGAAGCCACATAGCGCCTCAGTCAGCGACACGGTTTACTCTACAAAAAGATCATCCCCGTTTCTCTTGAACTTGGCATGTTCCTTTTGTTGTAGGACAAAAACAATATCTCCGGCGACTGTCTCAGGCTGCAAGTAGCTTTCCACTACATAATTAGTACAAGAACATAGCAAGTCCTCAATAGCAGCTCCAACAAGGGCATAGCAAACATGCAAGCAAATTTTCAAAAAGGAGAAATAAGAAACATTACTGCTTCATCAGCTTCTCCAGGGAAAGTTATCTTTTGGCCATTCTGCATTCCCTTCTCTACTACAACTTCAAACACTTTTTTCTCCCGGACAGCCTTCTCACCTTTGCAATGCAGGCACCAGTCTCTATCACTTACGGTCTCCCCAGTTCCCTTGCACTCATTGCAAAGATGCTGCATCTGCTGACCAAGGTGACATATTGAGACCTTCATTCCAGAGCCTTGGCAGCCAGCACATGCCATCGGAGCGCTAGATTTTGATCCCTTGCTGCAATCTTAAGAAGTTAGCACTCGTCGCATCAAGAAAACCTAATCAGTAGAGTAATCAGTATAGAATGGCTCACCCCTTGCATTTGGAGCAGATGACATTTCTGGAGAATGAGAGCCTTTTCAATGTACCATTGTACAGTTCCTCTAGAGATACCTGTAAAGGAAGACTGACATCCTCTCCCATTCGTTGCCTCTGGCCTTGACTGCTTACACTTCCTGCCCAGTTCACTAAAAACTCAAAAAACTTTCAGTAATAGAAAGCCCGCATTTCAAGGAGAGATCCAATGTATAGCATAATAGATGGATCAGCTCTTTACAAAAGGGCTAGCGCAGTAGGGATGGCGGAGAATCGCAGCAAATGAAACACTACCAAGCAACCAGAAGTTTACTAAATTGCAGCTCATAGTTGGTTGAAGCTTTACCTCCAAAGGGATTTCCTGTTGGGCTTAGTAGGTCCAGACCAACTAGGTTCATGATCATGGGTATTTGGTAATTGTACCGGGACTTTCTTATTGACTAAGATAGGGTTTCTTGGGGAATAAGAAAGAGAGCATTATAAATATGATGTAATGTGTAACCCATGACAGACAGACATAGAGAGAGTGAACCTAAAGGAGAGTCGAGTTTCTTTCCCGTGGACGTAGGCAAGATTGCCGAACCACGTAATTCTCTTGTGTGTGATTGTTTGTCTTGTGTGGTTGTTTGTTCGTTCGATCGCTGATTCACGTTTCCGCATACACGCGCACAACATTTCCTTCATAGAAGGTGGACTGGAGGAGGGACTGGAAGACATGGAATGGGTGATGGTGTCCACCGCCTCCACCCATTCCTTCCTTGAGCGCATCCTCTCCATACTGATCATATATATTACGCTTTGCAGCATCACTCAAAACCTCATGAACCACAGCTAACTCATCAAACTGTGATACAAACAACTCAATTCAACTTAGCAGGAAGTTGTACTTTTGATACCAACAGAAGCCAGTTTGAAAACCTATAGGGAACCTATACATTCAGTAGCAACTGGAATTATAGTCGTCAATTTCGTTTTGGAGGCCCATTCCAGTTTACCTTAAAGTGGATCATTCCAGCATTTTGAGCATTTTAGCATTATGTGAAGAGAATTTGTGATGGAAACA
Source organism: Litsea cubeba (assembly GCA_012931725.1). NCBI lineage: Eukaryota > Viridiplantae > Streptophyta > Magnoliopsida > Laurales > Lauraceae > Litsea > Litsea cubeba. The sequence goes on from CM022948.1 coordinate 99,028,758, forward strand.
AAATAAAAATAGTAAAAAATATTTAAAAAAAAAGAAATAATCATGAAGCTAGGTATAAAGATACTTGTAATCACTTGCTTTAAGGCCTCTATACAATCGCGAGGGGTGAACCTTGCTGGAACCAAACATATCAACATAACAAAATGAAACTGACAAGCCAAACTGAAACATACAGTGCAATTGGAAGACAACTAAAATCAAATGAACAAGAAGAACCAAGAAACATGTAATGGTGAATTATAGGCATATTTCAAGGTTAGCTCAGTCACAACATTATGAAATTGGATGTCAAGCATGAAGGAGACAATTAGAAGTTCAAATGAATTCATAATTTGTGGAGACTACTGTGGTTAGACATGTATTGGATTTAACTAAGAAAACTTGCATTCAAACAACTATCATAGCATGAGCGAAGCCATTGTCTGATGGTGAGACTCCAAGGTGCAATGCAGAACTCTTAGAAACATCCAAACTTCAAGAAAATATTGTATTTGTGGATGTGTCTGAGTCTGACCCATTAAAAAAAATAATGGTGTGCAAGCAGAGTACATGAATTTTACTTGTGAGAACTAGTCAAAGGTTGGGTCAACCGCAGCAAGATGTTTAATTTAGGACGAGGTGACCACCATAAAAACATAGGGGCGTTCAGGCCCAACCATAGAGATGTGATCATCCACAACCCAATAATGTGTCCATGCTGGTCCACAATGCCTTCGGGAGCACGGTGGGCACAGCAAGAAAGCAGCCATGCGGCCTTGAGGTATGTCCAAAAGAGAAAAAAAGCAAAAACTTCCATACACTTCCATTAATTATTGAAAAGATAGAAAGACAGTGTTAAGCCAAAAGTACTACTAGGAAAAAAGGGGTACTTAAGAGTCGGACTGAAATTTGTGAATCAACAGACAAATTATGGAAAGCTATTGGCTCCTTTTAAGAGATGGAATGACGATGATCAACTCGTCAATATTTTCATAAACTTCTCTTCCATTAATTTGGGAGATTGTTCAAGTAAATTTCAACAATGCCACATCTAGAGTTGAGCATGCAACTGAGTTGGACAATGGATAGTGCTTCAATCATGACATTGTGAGATCTATCCCATGTTATCCACTTAAAAGAAAGACTCTTCTCTCTTCCTGCAAACACTGAAGATTTTATCCAAGTAAAATCTGTTCGGGAATTCAGAAGAAGAACTTCACTTTCGCCACATCAAAGTGTTGGCAGTCCATAGCTGCTATGCTATGGCCACCTGCTCATAAAGAGTCCACTCTACATCAAGTAACACAAAATGTAGGTAAGGCTGATTTTATTTCCAATAAAAACAAACAGCTGTAAATTGTACTATTGTAGACACAAGAAACAAGTTTTATAAATAAATAGATTTAGAAATTAAAAGAAAAACATTTGCCAAGATTTGCAAGGCTTAAGTGCGAAAGTAAGTTTTGATTCCCAGATGCTAGGCACATTGTAAGGCACACGCGTAATTCAATTAGGTGTGTGTTTAAGGAAAATAAGAGAATATAGCTTAGGCAATTCATATAATCTAAAATGCTACTCTGTCTAAAACATAAAAACATTAAACAACCATGCATCAACAATAATGATCACTCAATTACAAAGGTGCATTGGCAATAGAGCATTGACTACTCAATCATAGAACAAATAAGCCAAGGAAAAGGCCAAAGCCTGGGCATATAGGTGTGTCCATGCATGCGCCTGATAATAGTGCAAGGCGCTATAGGTTGTGTGTTTGCATTCAGCACCTAGGCACACCTGCATCCACCAATGCAATGTTAAGTGCTTCAAATCAAGATTGAGCAGCTTGCAGTTCCAAGGGGCATTGAGAGAAATCTGATTTTCCTATATCCCTCCCATTGTATTCTTGACTTCTCCACATATCCATTTTAAGGACTCCAAATCTTTATCTCTTAGAAAAGAAACTCATCTTCTAACACCTTTAGGTTGCATCTGTGTCACAGATTTCCCAGGTAAATGGAAGCCAAGGAATTCCATTTTCCTAGAACCATGGAATGCTGTGACTTCGATAGCTAATACTTTTTAATGGTCAGAACGTTGATTTCTGGTGGCTTCGATAGATCTGAGGGAATATCAAACATTCCATTATATCTCAAAGAAACAAAAAAAAAAAAAAAAACTCATACTCTGTTGATTGGCGATATTAATTAGCATTTTCTCATGGGAGGATTAATTGGCTATCTTTGTTAGCTGGAAATAGCATTTGAATACTTTCTTTTCTTCTTATCTCAATTTAGTGCATGTGATAGAAGGGAAGAAAGGCCAAGGATAAAACCTCGAGATATACATGGCTGATTTCTTATTCTTAGGGAGAGACTAGAGATCCTTTTTTATGCACAAACTGACCATCCATTCCATTATTTAAGGGTCTATTGCTCTCATAATTAACGTCCAAACCCTTCCCTTTTAAGAGCAGAAATGTGCAAGCATCCCTACGAGTTTCCAGAGTCCTCTTGAAACATGAAAAACTTTGTTATTGTGTCGTAAGTGTTTTTTTAGGTCAAACAGAACCAAGGGGTTTTTCCAAAGCTAGAAAGTTCTACTCATTATGCCAAAAAGAACCTGCACCTACCATTTTAATTTGAGAATTTTCCTCTTGTGAACTTCTGATAATACTATCTTTTCAAATTTTACGTTTTTTTTTTTTTAATCAACTCTTCATCTGTTTTGTTTTTAATATTGTCATCTGTTTCCTTTATGCACCATAGTGGAAATCTGATTATAGTTGATAAAACTTAAACATGAGTCAGTTCCCTCTCCCAAATTTAAGGTCAGCTTAAGAATACCTTTCCATTCAACCCTATTTAAGGCCATGCTCTTTGCAACTCCGAAGCATTTCATGTCCTTCCTAACTACTTCCTCCAGGGTCTATTTCTATGGAAATGTATCACACTCTTTGTGATTCAGCATTAGTCTGCTGATATAATATTCGGATTAATAAATCTTTAGATGCTAATTTTCTTTGAATCAACTCTGCAAGTCTCATGCACTAGAGATTTGTCATGTGTCAAGTCCCAAGCATGGATAAAGGAGAGGTGGATTAGTATTGGATATGCAATCGGATGTAAAAACTCTCCACATATAAATATGAGTATCTTTGAATGAATGTGTGTGTTAACAAACTTGAAACCACAAAGGTTGCCAATTGTGAGCGCCTTCCATTGTGCCACAGGCTTTGTCCAATAAAAAAGAAGAAGAAGAAGAAGAAGACGACGGAATCAACTTCATAGATTAATCCCATCTAATCTAAGATGGGCTTTGAGAGTTCTACATATCCACTCAACCCTAGTCAAAGTTCTCCGTAACTTCATAGTCTATCATGTTTTTCCTAACTGGTTCATTTGTGGCCGATTTTTGCTTATACAATGTTGGGAAGTTTTTTTTTTTTTTTTTCAATTCAGCACTGATGGTTCAAGGTCCAAAACATAGTTAACTGGTTCGCAATCAGACCAATTTATATTTAAGTTTGCAATTCACAATTCTTAAGTAGTGATTTCCCAGGAGTAGCTCCATTAACTTCGTTTTTTGATTTCCCTGTTCGCAGTAGTTCAAGTAAGTGTATGAAAACCAACTCCATATAAATTATTAGGCTCTACTCTTACTACAGAGATGTCCCGCATGCATACACAAATTCTTTGACAACCTTTACAAAGAAGAATGAATTAGTTTGGTCGGCCCCCATGGATCTGGATCGAATTGAATTGCGAATTGTTTGAAAAAAACGATTCACAGCACGAGACCTATTTGCACGAATCATCTTAACTATGATCCAAAACAAATCAACCACAAAACCTAGTTCAGAGCATGATCACAACCTAACACAACAAATCATAAACAGTCCAAATTAAAACCAAACTTATCAAACTGTAAATAATAGCTTGGGCATGATTCAAACCAAGTTCTGTATTTATCCAGACGAAAAAGTTAGGCATTCATCCAAAATTCTCATATATAATCAAAGACAAGGCTAAATAGAGAAACCCAAAGAGAAGTGACCATCGTTGCCGAGTTTGGAACGGAGATTAGGGTCTCTGACGATGGGGAGACCACATTTGAGGACGTTGTGAGAGCGATGGACTTTGAGCTTGCGTACGAGGCAGAGATAGTCCCAAGCCCCTCCGCCCCCATTCTCCACCTCCACCTCCAACTCCAGCCTCTTTAACTGGGTTTCCTCTGCTGCCCCCACCATGTTCGACGAAATGCCCCATTTCAAATATGGCCTTAATTTTTTGTCTTATTTCAAAAAAGGACACAAGTTTTGAGTCTTTCCAAATTAGCCCCTAAGCTTTTCAGTAAATTTTAAATTAAGGACATCCGGCCATTTAAATGTATTTTCTAGTGATTTTTTCCCATAATATTTTAAAAATATCTAAATTACCCTTCATTTAAAGCCATGATATGGTTTCGTTAGCCACTGTATGCAACCAATCGCTGTGGGAATACTTGGTGTCCTTAATCACCGTGAGGACACCGACGAGGGATATGAGAATAATATAGAGAAAGTGAAGGAGAATTTTATTACAATGAAGGGTAATTTGGGTATTTTAAAAAAATAGAAAAAAAGTTGTCAAAAAATAACTTAAAATAGATGGATGTCCTTAATTAAAAACTTCATGAAAACTTAAGGAATAGTTTGAAAAGTTTTGAACTTGTGTCCTTTTCTGAAATAAGGCTAAAATTTAAAGACTTTTTAAAAATTCTCCCTTTTATACAATACAGCAATGCTGGTCGCTTGATTAGAGAAGGACAAGGCAAAGGCCCACAAAGGGTTTAATACTTTTCGTTTTAACACTAGACTCATTTCTGGCCTTTCAAATTGCCCACCACATGGCAATGAAATGGGGCTTGGAGTCAAACCCGAGAGCAACTGATGGGAGTTGGGATTTAAAAAAATTCCGCCATTCTTTTGTTTTGTTTTTTTTTTTTTTTTTTTTTATGCTTCTTACTATGCGTTGAGGGGGCGGGTTTTCTATGACCCGTTGAACCCAGACTGTATCCAATTGGGCCTCTAAGTAAACGTTGGCTCTTGTCTTGCTTGGCTGATTTTGTTATTAGACATGTTTAACCAAGCCCATTTAGTTGCTGGGATCAATGGCCCTCGGATCGGAACAGTGGAGGGATTTTAGTAGTATAAGGTGCATTTGTCCACATAAACTTTTAGTGATTAGACTTTGAGCCCAAGGCCAAGTTCAATACTGAGTCGTGGCCTGATTTACATGTGAGTAGACTCTGAACACAAGCCCAAGTTCAAATACTGAGTCGAGGCCTGATTTACATGTGAGAGTAGACTTTGAGCCCAAGCCCAAGAACAGGTCTCTCCCACCCCCAAACATGCACACGGCCACACCACGCACAAACACTTAACAGCCGCACAACCCCAGACGTGCACGCGCACAGACACAGCTCAATGCGAATCTTGATCCATGTAAAGGAGGCAGGGGGGTGAATAGAATTAGGACTTAGGAGTATCTACTTAACATCATATCAAATAATTTTAGGTCCTCAAGATTAAACAACTGTATCATGCGACTTTATTGTGATAAAATCCAGCTGTAACTATTGCCCAAATTGTTGACACGCTAAAGTCAGCTCCAATTCAATGGGTAGCATTAATCATAAGTGGACCATATATGAAAAGAGAACTGAAAAATGGAAGCCAATAAAAGAGCATTCTAAAGAATTTGTCTTCCATACTTTATATAAAGAGGATTTTGTCTAAAAAAAAATACTTTAAGTGGCCATTGCTCTAAAAATATCACTTTAGTCAAATCACACCAAACTAGCATTCCCGTCCAAAAATCTACTTTTTTACCTTTTTTTCAAGTGTCAACGTCGACCCTGGCTATAATGCATCGGGAAATCCGCGTCACTATCGACCCTGGTAGTGTCAAAAAATTTTAGAGGTACTTCAAACCTAAAATTAAAAATTAGGATTAGATTGGGTACCAATCTTATATGTACCTTTCACTCAGGTTTCAAGCCCATTTGCACGTTGAAATTGGGCACAATCAGTGACATGGAATATCCTTTGTTCGTGGTCAAAATTCGTGAAAATGAAATCACGAATCTCCCCAAGTTATGTGGTCCTAAGGATACAAAAAAGAAAAGGAAAATATGCAGCAGGACGTCTTTGTCATATCGGATATGGGGGGCGACTCTGCCCATACCTGTCAATGCCCAGAAAAGAATGCAAGTTGGCCAAAGCAACCACATGCATGACGTCGTTTTCTATTTCTTATCTTGTTGTTTCAATGGATGCGTACTTAAACAGGGGTTATGTTGGGCAAAGCAACCATATGCATGACACTTGAGAGAGGCAAGAAGTTTGAATGTAAACTAGGAGTGTCCGCTTGATCAAATCCTTGACCACCTGATTGGATAAATGAGGAGTGAAATAAAATGAAGTGGGTTTTATATAAGGAGTGAAGTGGAAGAGAAGTAAGTTGAAGTTAAAGTAGAGTATTTCACTTCACTACATTTGGATTCACTTTTATTCAAGGAAGTGAAAGTATTTAAAGTTGAAGGGAAATGCAGTACATGTGGCTGATAAAGACTCATCCAAACAGGATAAAGTTAGAATTTTAGACTGTTGGAGCCCATTTAACTTCACTCTACTTTATTCTTTGTCTATCTAAACAGGCCCTTAGTATTTGGTCCTCAAAGTTTAGCTACATAGTCTATAAATATGTCATGATGAAATCAAGCGATGGTTTGTAATTTGTATATGGATTAGTGTGAAACTATGAATGGTGCTAATTCAAGAGGGATATATGTATGTGAAGGAATTGCATTAATTCAGCATATGTGATAAAATCTCCATGGGTATTTATTTTCCATTAATGCAATGGTCCAACAAGTTTGGTATATCAATAATTCCCATTTTAAAGACATGTTAGATTCGGCTAGCTATATCCCTAAATTGTCCCATTTCCAAACAGATAGAGTCGAATATAAAAGCTAATATAGCTTTTTTTTTTATAGGATATCTGGCCCTTTTTTCTCCCACCCATCTTGGGCTGGCCCAGACGTGCACAAGTCACTATAGATAAGTCACAAAATCCATCCAAATACTTCCTGATCACATAAACAAAACAATGCATCCCATCAAGCACACCACTTCAACAATGGAGACTTGGTATATATATTCTATTCATTAGTAAAATTTATTACATATTTGGTTTAGAGAAGATCTAAACCAGTACAATTTATTACACTCAGACCTGAAGACTTGCAAATTAGGAGGGACTTGCCTAACTAGCGTGCTACTTATGTTGTTGTGGGCCAAAAAAAAAAAGAAAAAACTCCCTCATAACAGGGCCACTTTGTGATTGATGGTTGATACTTAGAACATTTACAGTTCCATCACACAACGTTTTCGCGGGCCTCGGTGTTCGTCATGCCATTTCCAGGCTTGCAGGTGTGAAGCATGAAGTTACATGCTCCAACTGCCTCGCCTACAGTTAAGTAGATCCACTCTTGACCGATGAGTTCGATGAACCTGGATCTGTCTAGCTTCTCCATCACTTCGCTCCCAGGGTTGGCTAATACAAGCTGGTCATTGATAACAACTTATTTAGTACTAAATATCAAGATAACAAATCTAAGGCCGTTCGGACGAGGAGAAGATGTGCAAGAGAAAATTGCCAATGGTTTAAATTTGAAAACACATTTGATCCAAGGGGATCATTAAAGGGATAATGGAGTTGAAAGCTTTCTATGAGAAAAATAAAGCAATGGTTGGTTAAAGCATGCAAGTGAAGTAAAATAATCATTCACTGTCAGTCGTTATAGGATTAAATCTAAGCAAAGTAGGGGAAAATAGACAATGGATGGCAAATTTTCACCCTTGAATCTGCATCCTTTACCACTATAGATCAAAGCTCATTTTTTTAGATCCACTAAAAGAATGAAAACGGTGCCTTAAGCTTACCTTTAGTCCCCTTCTATCAACATTTTTCTTGATTTCAGTTAGCATGTCGATGCCGCTTGTGTCTATCCCACCAACAGCTGTACGTTGACCAAAGATTTGTCGAGTATTAAGGGTCAAATGTAAAAATTAGGATGTTCAATTACAATATATTCTCCAGTCACTAGTGTTTAATAAACAGTATTGTTTGATAGGACCATTGTGGGAAGAGGATGCTCCAAAGTCCAAACTCTTACCAGTCATATCTAAGATGACATACTGTAGGCTACTAGTATCTCCCATTGATTTCTTTAGCCTGTCTTCCTCCTCGTCCATCCACCTCGAGATCCTAATTACCAAAAAAATCCAGATAAGAAAAATTTTATGAGTATAGGGAAATAGAAAAATAACATGTACGTTTATGCAAGTGGATGTTAGTGTGTAGGCAACTTTGGGTTTTATTAATGTTCACTTCATCTATATGCAGGGTACCTTTCTCTCAAGTAGTTGGTGTTGGCAAAGTAGATGGGGGCATCAATTTGTAGTATAAGAATTCCAGGAGTGCTAGTAGCATCTGGGTACTGATCTACACTTCTATAGATCATGGAATTGGGGATGTTTCCCAGAGCTGAAGTCCTAGGCCTTGCAACAAACAAAAGCAGCCTAAGCACAGATATTCCCACCTGCATTGATAAATAAATCATGAGTGAAACCAAATACATTATAGCTTGGAGATGGATATTTTAGAGCATGTTTTAAAGTTCTAATAGGGTAACTGATGAGTCATTCTTCTAACTCTACATAGATCAGTTGAGTTGGGTTGACTCAGTTGCTCACTTGCCAGTTACGTTTTTAAGCAGTGTCTAACAGGCCTTCATTGGCTTTAACCTTAAACCTATTGGCCTACACTTGGTGGTTTATGTTATCACTATTTGTGTGTAATTAAGCTATCCAAACACAGGAACCCTCAGGAACAAAATCCAGAGGGGCCTTCGATCCCATCAGTTTGGGATGGTAGAAACTCGATCTCATATTTAAGTGTGAAGTTTTTTTTTTTTTTTTTCTTCTTTAGTCTCACTACCGAATCAAATTATTTTTACTCACAGCAATACTCAAGCCAACTTCGACACTGGCAAAGATGACACCAAGAAAAGCCCCCATGCAGACGCAGAAGTCGACCTTGTCAACCTTCCACAGATGGATAGCAGATTCATACTTGAGTAGCCCTAGCATCGCGGCAACAATTATGGAGGACAGCACCACCAGAGGAGTGTAACGGAATAGAGGTGTCAAGAACAACAGGGTTATCATGACTGCCATTGCCATGACCATGTTGGAAACCGCGGTCTTGCACCCCGCATTGACGTTCACCGCCGACCTTGAAAATGGCCCTGAAATTTCAATCATATTCTATCTATTAGCATAGAAGAGAGCCCATTTGGTGGGGTGGTTACATTTACAATGTCTATTTGATAGCAGCACTGTTTGATCACATTTCATTCTGTTCTATACCTGCAGTTAGATAGCAAGAAGTGCATGAACCAGCAATGTTCATCATTCCAAAGGCAATCATCTCTTTGTTTCCATCAATGTGGTAATTCTTGAATGCGGCAAAGCTTCTACCCACCGCGATTCCTTCCTGGAATGTCACAAGGAGAACATGAGTGTCATATTGGATAGCTAGGATATTCTCGCATTATATTATAGTTGGAAGATGCTCATTGCCGCAACCATAGGATCAAAGTTTGATTTATGTTGCCAACAAGAACAAAGGATCTGCCCCCACTGAGTATCTTTTAGAACAAAAGAAGATCCACATTGGGTTTATGAAATCAACCATTAGGTTTTCAGAATCATGGAATCCATTTGTAAGGAATGATTAATGTTAGCATTTAGATTTGTAAGGGATAAGGAGTACTTACAGCAAGAGCAATTATGCCAATGACTATGCCGGTTTTTAATGCTGTCATAAGGTGCGGCGATGTGAGGGTGAAGTCACTGACAGAGGGTGGATTCAAACCTTTCTGCAGATGACCAATCTGCACAGCCAATATTAATTTGATCCCTATATGAGTTTAGAGTATAGATTGAATAAAAACATTCCATTAGAATAAAATGATCATTTACTTCTATTCATGATTTCAATAGGTAAGGGATAAAATGTTCCTTCTACTCGTGTTTTTAGTGGCTAAGCTTTATTAGCTGCTAAAAAAATTTTCCTTTATAAAATACGAGTAAAGTAGTCACTTTACCACTTAAACTTTTCATCTCACTCCAAATTTTAAAAAATTATTACATCATTGAAAAATATACTTTTCACAACCATTACAGTAATGATCCCGTGTGAACTATATTTATTTATATTCTTTGCCATGGTGAATGTGGAGTTGTAGAGCACTTTTCACAGTTGAATCAAACGGGCAGCTGCCGTCAGCAATAGATCATTTATTTAATGCATGGAATCATTGCTTCTTAAAAAAATGAAAACAGTTCAAAGTTCATGAACTGTAAGGTCTCTTTCAGCAGATGACAAATTAAAGTGTATACATTCTCTGGCTCCTTCTATCATGCGCATTCCAGGGTCCTGACCCATTCTCCTGGTGGGTCTTACAGTTCTAGTGCATTGTCCCTCCATGTGATGGAGAAATTGACTACTGTTTAGAATATTTCCAAATGGTCCCACCCAACCAATCAATACCATATGTTGACTTTCTGAAAAGGCAGGTGATCAGTGAGTCAATCTTGGTTATATATATAGCTCAACTCACAAAGCTGACTTGGTCGGCCGAGTCTGAGTCTACACGAGTCAGCATGAAATTATTGGCCCTGGCCCACCAGGAGATGGTTCATATAGTTTGAACGGCTGTGTTTTCACATATATTCATACATTCATTTTTGACCGATGATGGACGTACTCGATCTTGGATGGGGTGGTTTATTGGATTATTTCTAACCATAAATGAACTCACCACTTGGACACCGTGGTTCTCGGCCTGGGTGAGGTAGACGACGAGGCTTCCCAAGACCACAGACATCAGTGGAGCTGCTGCAGAGATCCAAAATAACCTGGGTCTCCTTTTGCTCTGTTTATTTCAGACAATATCAATAAATTAGAACCAAAGGCTGTTAGTGTTACTGTAATTATACTTAAAGATCATAAACCAATTTCCCATCTCATACTCAACACACTTTTATTTTTCAAAACTGCATCACCTTGCCACATGGAAGGGGGTGACTCAAGATTGGGTATGGCAATTGGCCAGGTTTAAATGGGTGACTCACTTTGTCCTGTTCCCCACTTTAGGGGTGGATTTGGTAGAAGTTTTGTTGGAGTTTTGGGTGGTTCAGATTTTAGCTGCCCACCCATTTTGCCCCGTAAATGACCTATTTCCATGTATATAACGAAATTAGACGTACACAAATAGTTTATTCAACTGAAAAGGAGTTTAGAATAACTCATGTCAAACATGCCCAACCCGTTCTAAACCCAGACAGAACAGGGCGAGGTGGGTGAGCTGAGAGGAATATTGGTTCACTCTGAAACATACAAAACCCTACCCATTGCCATCTTCAAACAAGATCAGGCCTCTACTAAAACTCAAGTCTCATCTAAGATATTTTACTATCCCATCTTGGTTCTCCAACAATTCATTTAATGGCACTGGATGGCTAAAAAGTATGATTTTGAGCCATGCTTGATCTTATGTCACAATTTTTATATAGTGTAGTTAGATGGACCACACGAACATTCAAGTGAGATCAACCTGTTCTTCTTTTTCAGTTGGGTAAAAATTTAAGCCTGAATATGAGCTGGGCTGAGCCCAGCCCGACCTGATAACAGCCCCATCTTTTGTGGTGGAAAAGAGGGGACACAAGGTCAAAGTGGTCCAGGCATTAAGTTGGGAAGGTGAAAGTGAAACTGGTGTGGAACTGAATCCTGTACAGTGAAACCGGCCTTTAGTGCGGCACTTGCAATTATTTCTCTAATCTCTAAAGAAAAGCGATCAAACAGAGAGGAGTGAGATTAATTCAAGAGTTACTCACGATGTAGCGGGCCAGGAGAAGAAGAAAGAGGAAGGAGCAGCCCAAGACAGCAGTTTCCCATCTCCACTGCAACAACGGCCATTCTTAGAAACAGAATATTTTAATAATAATAATAATAATTCAAGTTATATTGTCCCAACTCAGTAGAACAGGTTTCTAAGACAGCAGTTTCCCATCTCCACTGCAACAACGGCCATTCTTAGAAACAGAATATTTTAATAATAATAATAATAATTCAAGTTATATTGTCCCAACTCAGTAGAACAGGTTTCTAAGTTTGCAACTAGACAACAAGTGAAATTAAGTGGAATTTGGTTGGGGAAACAGCAAGTCAAGGTTTCCAACCAAGTGAAAAAGTTATATGATCAGCGAGGGTTGCTCAATTGATTGGAAACGCCATGTGTCATCCAGCTCATTGATTCTTGAATATGTAACTCCCCTCACTTTGTCGGCATCCTCTTTCCATTGGCCCAAGTCATTTGCCTTTTTCGAAAGAGATGCGAACCCCTGATGAGGGACTGTTCAATTAGATAGCTCTTCCTTGAACAGGAGGTGTCTGAAAAAAAATCATATCTCAAACAGACGATCCTAGCCATTGGATCAATGGGTATTACAACAATAGAATTGGCTTTCTACCCAAAAAAAAAAAAAAAACAATAGAATTGGCTATTGTTTATGATCAAGTTAACTCCCTTGATTGGGTAGAACCGTTTGTTGGGAAAAAGTGGGAAGTCTTTTCTTTAAAAAGAAATAATAATAATAATTGGGAAGTTCATAACCTGCTCAAGTTAGCAATCCGTTATTGGGAAAAAAATTGGGAAATTAATAAGCTTCTCAAGTTATCAATCCACTATTGAAGCAGTGGGGCCTATTTATCAAATCTAAACCACTCAGAATTCTTTTTCAACTTAATTTATCCTTACAGAAAAATCTCTTTCAAATCGGAGTTATACCCAATTTACATGTTTTAGACTCCGTCCATCTGATGGACGGTTTCGATTACAGCAAAATTTGGCACTATGATTAAACAGGATGGGGCATGAATTTTGTTGGAATTCAAAGTATGGCAAAGACAAATATAGTTGGACGCTGACAGCTCTACTGGTAATGGATCCAAGATCATATCAATTCCCACACGAAAAGTGATCATCTCTTATCCTTCAGTGGAAGACTTCGACAATCGACCAAGATTAAAACAAAAAAAAAAAAAGCACACCAACTTAATGATAGGTGGGGTCCACCGTCTGAATTATATTCCCCAAGTCCCTATCCATCACTTGGTCAGATGATCCATACCGTCTATCATGACGTAGAATCACCAACATGTAACAGGAGGGGAATAAAAAGTCTTAATTGAAGGCGTGCCTTTTCCAACCTGAAGATTTCTAGAGAAAGATAATGACCCTTTTGATGTGATTTCTCTATTGTTCACCATTATTAGAGAGTGTGGTTGTGACTTGTAAGGAAAAAAAAAAAAGGGTACCTTGTGTCTTTGGCTGAAGACAGAACGCATGACAGAGATGAGATCTGTCTCTGTGGTGAAATGCTCTAAGCCAAGGATCCCTTTAAGCTGTTGCAGACAAACAACAATAGCAGCTCCACCCATGAAACCTTCTATCGTTGCATGTGAGAGAAAGTCTATGATAAAACCGAGCCTGCAACAAACCCCACATAAGAAATACTAACGACAACAAATACCAGTCAAAATGTTCACTTCAAATTAAAGCTTTTACAAACTAGGAAAGAGTCAAAACATTGGAAAAAAGAAGAGCTTTTAAAGTAAAAGCAAACCCCTTATTTTTTCTCTCTATCAAGATTTTCTCAAAGTAGACACCAAATAGACTGCTTCTTTCTGCTTCTATGTCTTTTAAAGTGTCATTTTCATGTCCTTACGATAACATCTAGAGAAAATGTATCAAAAAAAAAAAAAAAGAACAGAAGTCAATTTATTAAATTTAAGTTTCATCATACCAACCTTAAAAGTCCTAAGGTAGCCTCCAGGACCCCAGCAAAGAAAGTAGCAGTGAAAGCTAGGTGCAAGTAAAGCTTGGGATTCTCATGTGCAGAAACTGTTTTCCCCAGCATCGAGGCCATGAGAAGTGATCCAACAGCAACAGTCCCTACTGCCAAATCCTTTGAACTGCCCATCATAGCATAAACTAAAGGCGGTACAAAGCTCGAATCTGCATTGCCCACAAAAAAAAATAAAAAAAATCATCATGGTTCAGTCATGTTATATTAAGGAACCCGATGAACCCCATATTGCAATTAATTATTGGTTCTAGCATATATATATATATATATATATATTCCTTTTTGGTGTACCCCACTGTTTTTTGCCAACTTTGGCTCTAGTCTCAATACAAATTGAAGGCACAAAAAGGAGCCCATTTGGCCATGGGATTCATCAAATCCTCCCTGAGTTTTGTATCAAATCTGGGAAGCATGCTAACATTTAGAAGACTAAATAAAAGTTCAAAATTTTCATCTTTTTACGTAAAAAGGCTTTACACCAATCCACGAAAAAGTGACGAGAATCCTCGACTTTGTACAAAGTGTCCTCGAAGGAATTTCAAAACACTTAGAACCTATTTTGAAAAAACACCCTTCACCTTATTTAAAGAAAAACTAATCATTTCTTCTACGGCTTCATGCAATTAAAAGTCCAAGATAGTACTCTTTGATACTTTAATTAAACTCGGGATTTTGTCCTAAACCAAAAAACTTAACCCTGACACACACAGTCGCATCCAAACGCGACCTAATTGTGAAATTTCACTACTCACAAAGGCCGAGAATTGGCGGAAGGTTGGCAAGCTTGGCATAGCTGATGCCCTGCGGGATGGCAAGACTCGCAATCGTTATTCCCGAGATGACATCTGACCTGAAGAAGCTGAAGCTGTATCGCGGCGCCCACTCAAGGATAGGAAGCATGTACTGCAACCACGACACCAGCTTCTGCCAGCGGGACTGGTTCTTGAACTGCCGAAAGGGGTCATCAGGAAAAAAGGTCTCCTTGAGATTGGATTTCAACTTCTTTGAAAAGGGCCGTGGAGGTGGGACATTGACGCGGTGGGCGCACTCGACGTTTGTTGCAGTCGGATATACAAAGTCCTGGTTGCCCATGGGCCGATATGTAACGTTTGAACTGCACTAAACCGGCTACGAAACAAACGTTACGATATGGTCAGTTGATGGGAAGACGACTGCAGTGGGGGTAATAGCGAAAGTGGAGGTTGGCAACGGTTACTATAATGAAAAAAGTAGCGGCACCAACAAAATGCAGGTATGTTTGGAATCCAAACAGTTTAAATATCGCAATAGTTTTGCCTATATGGACGCTTTGTGATACTCAAAGACTGCAAAGATATTGGTTTATGGTAAGCCAAACGCTTCCTCAGCAGGTGAGAAGGTAGGGGGAAAAGGAGGTGGTGAGAGAGATTTCAGGTGAGAATGAGAGGAAGAGGAGGGGGATTATAAAGAGAGAAGATATGCCTGTGCCAGTGAGTGCGTGGTGGGGGCTACAAGCTAACTTACACAGTTACACACGGGAATTCACACGTGGGTTTGCACTGCCATAATATCATGAAATACAATTATAAAGCTGTATTCTTTCCATAATATCACGATTAATTGGAAATGGTGCATGAAAATATAAGAAAATTATGATTTATTGAAATAAAATAGTAAAATACAGAAAACCATCACTATCATTTCAGATTTATTTCATTTTTCTGAAGTTGATTAGTATCTTTTAATTATAAAAAATGATCATGAACAAATGTGATAAATGTATTAATTGTCTTTGGTCTTCCCATTGCATGGAAGGATAAAAGGACACTACAACAATGTAACAATGGAAAACATTTGGTCATATAATGGTGCTATTTTGGTGACAAAAAAATATCAAATCTTGGCCAAAATCAAGCGTTGGCCGAGTGGTCACAGTTCCTCTCTTCTGGAGCTAGAGCTCTTGGTATCCTTTTCAGAAACCAAATGTTGAGTCCACGTAGTGATACCACCTTGGGGCCACATGAATTTTATCCGACTTTTTTTTGGGCCTGGAAGGATTAATCCAACCCAAAGGGTGGGAATCCTCCGTTAGAATAAGGAAAAAAAAATGAGTGTCCAATTTGAGAGATTACGCCATTTCATGCCTAGGGAAAACTTCGCAGTCCCTTGTAATTTCTATTTAGTAATTTTGAAAGATTACCATTTCTCCATATTCCTCATAATATCTTAAATAATTTCGAAAATGTCTATATATATTTTCTCCAAATCATAATCTGTCATAGACGGTGGGGGATGCGTGCACTACGTGTTATCTGCACACGTAAAAGTTTTAGTGCGATGGTAAACGCACTATCTCGTCGCCCGTCCGGGAATCTGCTTTTCAGTTTTTAAGAACCGTCGTTATGGGTCACCTATGACTATGAGAGCGAGCCGGGTCCCCCCACCCCCAGGCTGTCTTGACTTCTATCTGACGTGGCAGAGTTTGATTGGTTCTTTATAGTCCAACATCCAAGGGTCATGGGGGTGGTACAGGAAGTTGGATGTTACTATGGTGCAATGGATGCCACTGTTCATAAACATGCATGGCAGTAGCTAGGTACTATATATTGGGGATGGCCCACTGGTCGAGTAGTACTCCAGCAACTACTAATAATGTTAGGAATTGTGTGGCCTGGCTGCTACGGCCCCACACCAGATTGAGTCAGGCACTCAGACCATGGGCCATGGATGATCTCCTAACAAAGCTGTCTTGATTTGTTGGCGTTTTGATTGGAATAAACTCTAGATAGAAGAGATTGAATTGGCATCGGATTGCTTTTTAAGAGAGTTGGAAGCCCTTGTTTGTCCATCTAGCAATAAAGTATTCCTAGCGAGTTTACAGAATTTATCTCACAAAGACGAAAATAATCATCACCAACCTTCATTTTGACTATTGTGTCTCTACAATATCATGGCTGATTATTTAATGGCATGTGTAGGATTTTCAGATAGGGGTGAAGATCAACATGCAATCCACAAACAATATTTATAATTTGTAAAGGGTGGATAATGATTCTTCCATATGAAAAATGGCGTGGTTCAATTTAAGAGTGGGTATGTAGGATCTTATATCTCATTGAGCTACATATATCCCAAAATCAATTGGTGATAAGAAACGGTACAACAATAGTTTTATGGTGAGGGCGAGAGCTTCACTACGATTATGACCGCTCAGGAGTGAGGATAGACATTAACCTCGACAGGGTAACTCATACGAGAATGGTCACTTGTGTAAACCAATTCCTTTTAAGTCTAAGCAAATCCACATGCTAAGAACGAAAAGAGGATTTTGAAAGGGACATGACTCTAATGTAGCAATAGTGGGAGGGAGAGGGATGGAGAGAGGTGAAAAATATCTTTGGAGGATAAACATGAAAGCTGTCCTAAATGATAAAACTTCCTCACTTTCTAACTTAGAAGAGTCCAACCAGTATTTGAGGATAAGGAGGAAGGAAGATGAATATAAGAAATTGTGGCATAAGAGGAAGAGGAAGAGAGAAAGTTGAAAATAGAGGCCAAACCTACGACAACCAAGAGCAGAATATTTCTTCTCAATTTCTAGAATAAAGTTAATTAATGTGAGGAATCTAATAAGATAATATGGTTTAATTATTATAATTTGAACGACGAACAATAAGTTAGATTAGTCCATAAAATGTATTTGATAATCTAATATATTGCATATAAATAAAATAATATACTAATTATTTAATTATATTTGTATAGTATCACATTACTTCACAAAGGGATCGGACTTTGATCAAGATGAGTCATTTTGATTATAAAATGGGTACATATTCGGCTTGTGTCCCAACCAAAATCAATAGCATATAATGACCGTGACACGGTAGTAACTGTGAAAATTAGAGAGGATATCTTGCCAAATTGCTGAATTATTTTATTGAGTATAGATCTATTATAAAGTACAATCAAAGATATTGGAAACTATAAAAAAAATAATTTGACCCAAACTAAATAAACCTAATCATGTCATGAGGATAATTTTTTAATATTTAAACTATTTACTTAAGACTCAAACAAAATATAATCTAAGATTAGCTCATCCTTTTTACATTCGACTTTCTTTACAATATTCCCTATGGATTCAGTTGGGACATGGCTAGACCATAGTCCTTCAGCAACGCATAGGAAGGCAGTCGGGCAAAATATATGTAAGTTTAGGTCATCTCATGTAAGTTTAGACCATAGTCCATGTAGGCTTTTTGTAGAAAGACATGAGAGTACTGTTTTACATCATAAAAGAATCCAGCAATACAAAATATTAGTGAAACAGTACCATTAGTTTTTTTTTTATTACTAATTTGGACTACTTGCTAGTTAGGAGTATACCTTTAAACTTAAAGACACGGATCAATTTTTAAGTATACGTGTGATACCAAAGTATCAACACCACTCAACTATGAGTGTGTCGGCAAAAACACCATTAGTTTCAAGGCACTATTTTTATTTATTTATAAGTAGAACACTTGTGAGGCACCTCCCAATAAAAAAATCTGTTCTTAGATCTAAATTCATTGATAAATAAAAAAATCATTTGTTATGTGCAATATTTAAAAAAAAATATGCACACAATCTTTGACAGATCAAAAAAGGGACAAGATCTCTCATAAATTTTACCAATCCCAACTGACATAGTTATCCAAAACAATACCAATTGTCCTGCGGCATTCCTTTTTCTAATAGAGAACTTAATGGGATTTTGATATGCTTTCAGAAGAAAAAAGCATATCTTGGTTTGAGATGAGTGGCCAATAAAAGAAACAACTGCTTGAAAATGAGTCGATTTCATATCGTGAAAATACATATTTTAATGAGTTGTTGCTGTTCAAGCGTTACATAAATGAATAAGAAATGTTGAAATGTGGGTCCATATTTCAACATGTTTCCAAAACCAATCCAAACAACTTACCCGTGAAATTAGTCAAAAAGTGATCTAGTTGTCATTAAAATATCTAAGATTAGTAGTAGCTGCTCTTCAGCAGCCCAAACATCAATAATAATAATAATATTAGCAAGAGAATAAAAGATCATTTTGAAGGTTGTTCTTTCTGTCCTCTAACTACCATTAAATACCAAAATCCACGTGGAGCTTGTCATTTCATGAATATAGTAACTATAGTTACCGCATTAGTAGCTAACTTAGAAAGTGTGCCACTTGAGGATATCAGTAGAAAATCATGAAATCATCAAAATAAAATTAAAAAATTTGATCAACAAACTAACAAATACTTCTCAGCTGTATTGCATGTACCTTTTGTATTTTTCTTGCTACATTACATATATATGCTTCGTATTTATCTACTATTGATAATTGCATAACAATTAATTCACTTTTTTTAGGCATTTTATTAAATCCAAAAATTCAATAATACCCACAATTTTTTTTTTCGAAAAAATAACTTTCCAAGAATGCGAGCTGTGATAATGCTATCAAATTAAGGATTATTTATTAATACAATGCTCATAGTTGAATAGTGTTAGCATCTAAGTTCCACACACATGCCCACGGATGGATCCGTGGGTCATCAAGTTCAAGTAGCACTCTTGGACCAATTACCTATGATCCAATATTGCAAGGGAAAGAGGAGGGGGGGATTAGTTATTTCTTTCACTATTCTGCTAATTACATCATTTATTCTCCTCATATATTATAATACACAAAGTCTTGTCTGTTTGATGCTGATGACAGTAATTCCTTCACATGATGAAAATCACAGGCACTTCTCGAGTGTTGAGCATGTCCAAATAATACATGGACCAAGCTGTGCACATTTTGTACTAGTAAAAAAAAATTATTCCAGAAAGATGTAACAGTGTGCGGACTATACGATGTGTACACACCAAGTCCAGATCATTGGATCTAGGGGTGGAAATACGGTTTTCGGTTCGGTTTTAAACCGAAACCGAAAAAAACCGAAAACCGAAATGTCAAAATATTAAAAACCGAACCGGACCGAATAAGATGTAAAACCGAACCGAACCGAAAATAATTAAACGGTTTGGTTTTCGGTTTTTCGGTTTAAACCGAATTTTTCAATTAAATGTTTGGTTTTTCGATTTTTCCTTTCCCATTTGGTCTTTTACTCTTTTAGTCTTTAGATTATAGTCTATTAGACTGTATAAATTACAGTAATAGTCTGTCTAATACTAACATATATATATTTAATTTAAAATATGAAATATAGTTCGGTTTTTCGGTTTAAACCGAAATTATTTTCTAAAAACCGAAACCGAACCGAAAACCGAAATTGCCAAAAACTCAAAACCGAAACCGAACCGAAAACCGATAAACCGA
Organism: Litsea cubeba; assembly: GCA_012931725.1. Lineage (NCBI taxonomy): Eukaryota > Viridiplantae > Streptophyta > Magnoliopsida > Laurales > Lauraceae > Litsea > Litsea cubeba. The sequence continues at coordinate 99,049,112 of CM022948.1, forward strand.
ACCGAACTTAATTTTACGGTTCGGTTTACGGTCCAGAGTTCGGTTCGGTTCGGTTTCTTCCACCCCTAATTGAATCCCTTGAGCATAAACCAATAGTCTCATAGCAAAAGGAAATAAGAAAAAAGAAAAACTGAGGTCCTCCTGGACCCTGGATTTGACAGGGCCACTGTTTAGTTATTCATTGACCAATTGGAGAAAAAGCCAAATAATAGATGGATAATCGCCATCTTCATGTGTTTGCATGCCCATCATGATTTCAGGGTGGTCGCCCCAATTACATAATCTCATCTGTCAACAGTTTTTGAGTCCGGATCTCCTGTATGTCTATTTACATGCTTCTCATAATCTCTGTCACATATGCCCAAAACTCAACCAAGTATGTCATTTTCAAATTTGGGAAGATATTCTCAAATTTCATTTTAATAAGAGTGAATAAATTGAACACAATTGGGATCTATTCATATTGAAGTGAAATTTGAAGAACGTCATTATATGAGATATCATTCTTCTTGAATGTCCGAATTATCATTATGATGGCCCATGTGAAGTCTTGAACATCTCAAGTATATATGTAATAGACACGACAAGGGATCTCCACTCGGTTGTCATTGCCAGTTTTACTTAACTGCATTGGTGAAAAAATTCGGGTAATTCATATAGAGGGTGGTATGTGGTTTGTGACTTGAGCCAAATCGGTCAGAAACACATCCTGACTGAAACATACAATCAGTTCTCTTTTCCAATCTCAGTTGTTCACAGTAATGGATAGGGACAATTACCGTCCAGAAGGTTTTAAATCTGACAATAACCCCAGAACAGCTGGAAAGTGTATATTAATCGCAGAGCTGTTCGATTCGTAAGATATCGCAGCTAAGGGTGTAGGATATCCCATAATTAGAAGCGGAAAGACTTAAACAGTTCGTTTTTTTTTTTGTTTTTTTCCTTGATTGTGAAACCACCAAACCACCATCCAAACCGTTGGATAGCTGTATGAGTGTAAGAACTAACATCCCACCAAATTTGAATTGTTGATCTATCACGGTTATCGAGAAATTTGTAAAAAAAAAAACGTGACTAATAATTTGTTCTTATAATTTGCAAAACAACATGAATTTTTTACAATAGGATATCCCATAATCAGAAGCGGAAAGACTTGAACAGTCCATTTTTTTTATTTTTTTCTTGATTGTGGGACCACCAAACCACCATCCAAACCGTTGGATAGCTGTATGAGTGTAAGAACTAACATCCCACCAAATTTGAATCGTTGATCTATCACGGTTATCGAAAAATTTGTAAAAAAAAAAACGTGACTAATAATTTGTTCTTATAATTTGCAAAACAACGTGAATTTCTTACAATAGGATATCCCATAATCAGAAGCGGAAAGACTTGAACAGTCATTTTTATTTTTTTCTTGATTGTGGGACCACCAAACCATCATCCAAACCGTTGGATAGGTGTATGAGTGGAAGAACCAACATCCCACCAAATTTGAATCGTTGATCTATCATGGTTATCGAGAAATTTGTAAAAAAAAAAACAAAAAACGTGGCTAATAATTTTTTCTTATAATTTGCAAAATAACGTGATTTTTTTACAAATTTCTCTATAACCATGATAGATCAACGATTCAAATTTGGTGGGATGTTAGTTCTTCCACTCATACACCTATCCAACGGTTTGGATGAGGGTTTGGTGGTCCTAGTTCTTCCACTCATACACCTATCCAACGGTTTGGATGAGGGTTTAGTTGTCCCACAATCAAGAAAAAAATAAAAAAAATGGACTGTTCAAGTCTTTCCGCTTCTGATTATGGGATATCCTATTGTAAAAAATTCACGTTGTTTTGCAAATTGTAAGAACAAATTATTAGCCACGTTTTTTTTTTTTTACAAATTTCTTGATAATTGTGATAGATCAACGATTCAAATTTGGTGGGATGTTAGTTCTTACACTCATACAGCTATCCAACGGTTTGAATGATGGTTTGGTGGTCACACAGTGAAGAAAAAAATAAAAAAAATGGACTGTTCAAGTCTTTCCGCTTCTGATTATGGGATATCCTACACTCCTATAATATAACAGCTTATAATATCGTACGGATCGTACAACTCTGCGGTAAATATATACTTTTAGGTTGTAATGCATCTATTGCCAGCCCAGCTTTGACAACTTCTTGTACGGTAATTGTCCCAGATGGATGATAAACAAGTTAGGGAGCCCATCACATCAATGGTCGGATCACCCTAACCTGTGAGATTCGTAGAAAGTTATGCACGGCTTTCTGTATTGGAATGAAGAGTCATGCAAAAAAGGATTCTTCTGGAATCCATTGATGGGTCAGCATGTGAGTATACAGTGCCCTTGCCTGCACCACAACGGCAGCAGCGGAAACTTTGGCTGGTGACACAATCTGTTGAATTGATGGACCACTTAAGTGGATTATTCCTCAAAGATGTCTCAAATTAGAATATCATAGACGTCCAGTGCCTGATGGATCTTTTACTGATTGATTGCAGGGAATCGCCTTTATCAAGATTGAAATTACCTCCATCGAGTGGCTCATGGAAGATCCATGGTGGGACCCACTGTTTGTATCACCAAACATGATGTGTTCCACCTATGCAACCTACAGGACGCTGCCTGAAAGTGTGCTCCAGCCGATTACATGTATCGACCAAAAGTTTATGCCAAAAGATAACATCTGCCAAACTTTTGGATCCACCAAACCTGCTTTTGGATGATTCCAGAAAGAATGAGACAAGGGTGGATGGTTTAAGAGATTCGTATTTGTAGTTTGTTTTGATTCTTTCCTTTTCTGCAATCATTCATCAAATGTATGGTCCGAGACATTTCCTTCTGCTGGACTGGGGCCGGAATTATATGATCCTAAATTATGCCATAGCTTTTGAGTGAGATTTAGTAGTGGCCACAAATTCATATGAGCTCTATAGTCTATAATTGGGACTGAATTACTGGGAATGGATTGTAAAGTGGGGGCGCCAACGAAAGAGTATTAAGGAGGATGAAAAGAAGTCAAACACCTTAAATTGTAATGGCCATAAACAGCTAAAGTTGTTTGAGATTGAAAAAAAATCCACCTTTATTATTATTATTATTTATTTACTAAAGACTCGAACTCATACACACTTACACGTACACCGTATCACTAACTGACGAGCAACCGACAAGGATAGCAAAGTTTCATTGTCTAATTATATTTAGTTTAGATTTTCTAATCGATTTCCTGATTTTTTTAGTTTGTTATTTCTTTGCTTATTATTAATACACCTACTAACATAAGCTATCGAAGTCCCTAACTTAGGGTTGTAAATGGGTACCTGATTCTCCGATTACCCGAAGGTTCCGACCCGTTAGGATCCCGGTATGGTTCCTTATTTTGGTCCCGATAAGAAAATGGTTTTGGTTCCATATCCTTTTTTTTTTTAACCGATACCTAAATGGGTTTGGTTCCGGATCCACAGTGGTTTAGACCCGTGGACCCGAGACTCGACCCAATATACACTAACATATGGTAACTTTAGTATGTGAGAACATAACCTTTTTCACTTTTCTACATTAGGATTTTCTACTTTTCTACATCTCATTGTCGGTTTGGATGTGATTTTTTAGTTTTTGGTTTAAAGTGCCTATTATTGATAGATAAAAGGTCACATTAGTGACGTGATTCAATTGAAATGTGAAAAAAGCATAAGTTTTTTAAAAAGAAAAATACAAGTATTAGTCTAGACCCGGAACCGGAACCAGACTCGCCTCACAAACGGTTCCGGTTCCGGTTCTGGTTCCCATTAATATTATCGGTTCCGGTTCCGGTCCGGGATTCCGGTTCCGGTTTCACCCTGGACCAGGACCGAAACCGACCCATTTACAACCCTACCCTAACTAAAAGAACTATATCTAAGGATTGATCATTGGTTATTGTTGTGGAGAGGACGATGCCTCACCACTAAGCTACTGGTGCGGATGGGTTGAACTATTGAAGTTCATATATCATTTTTAGTCATTTTGGAACTTCATTTTTATATTTTACTGTAGTTTGGAGTGTTATTTTTTTTACCATTCCTAGCAATCTTGTTAATTTAGCAAGCCATAGCCAAGTCAAGCTGGGAGTATTTATCTTCTCTATGTAAAGCATCATTCACGAAAATACAACGCAATTCATTAATTTTCCTTTCATAATTTGTGAATCAATTTGATATTAACCCAATCATTTCACATTGTTGGATAATTGGATTGATTCACAAAATGTATTATACTTATAATAAAACCAACAAACTTTGATCCCTTCAAATCAAGAGCTAGGATCATCCAATAGATTTATACAAGAAGTTATAATTAGTTGAAACTAGGGTCCTTTAAGCTATTTACAATAGTATTCTAAGCAATATAAAATTTGATATCGTAAATGCTTAAAAAATAGTATAATTGAAAAATCAAACCAGAGAATTGTGGATAGGAGGCCACCCTCCAAAATTCCTCAGTCACAATAATAATCATAAAAAGGGGAAATAAAATATATGAAAGAATCTGAAATAGTAGAAAAAGGACCCGGATAAGAAAGAGGACAAATGGGTTTGAGTTTATGTGGACAATCATTACTTAGCATCCAAACAGTCTAAATGCAATGAAGCAGGAGAGTCTGTAGTGATTCAATAATGCAAATCTTTTATATGTGTGGTGACTGTGGTCATGAATAAGTTGAGAGACTACCTTTTCATTCTTCCTCTTTGCTTTTTAGGTGAAAGAGAAAGGTGAAGAACTTTTACTCGTCTTCATTCTTTCTAGGGAAGGTGCTATACATTTACCACCACACTTTGGAGAAAATCTATTTATTCTATCTTATAAAACCTCGTGGGTGTTCTCCCCATCTACCAGGGAATCTATAGGAAAATTTAGGGAAGTTCACATCCATTGTTCTAGATGAGGACATTTTTATCATTCTGTAATTTTTATCATTTTTCCAAATTAATAAGGACAATGTATGGAAAATAAGTTTTGACCGCCTGTCAAGGTGGTTGACTCGGGACATAATCTTTCCTTGCTTAAATTACAAGGGTGATGACTGGATTTTTTTTCCCATCTTTCCTTTAATTCAATTTCAATTGAAGGGGAGTTTTTTTTTTTTTTATGGTAAATTCTTTGTATATTCACATTTCGTCTTCATTTTAGACCACTTGTGGCATGACTTCCTATCTATTCTATGATTAAAAACCATACATAGTCATTGAAAACCCAAGTTTCCATTGAAAGGGAGGTTATTTAATAGTAAATTTATTTTATATTCACATTTTCTACTCATTTTTAACCACTTGTGGCATGAATTCCTATCTATTTTATGAAAGCAAACAGACCCTTAGTTGTTGAAAACCTAAGTCTTTAAAAATAAATGCATCTCTTGTATTGGCCATGGACAAATTTCACAATAATAAGAGTTGTCTCCACGTACCATTAAGTGATAGGGCCAACACAAGAAACATTTTTTAAATGCTCCCATCAAGTGATCTAGTAGTAGACTCAAATGATATTGGAGTGTAATTTTGTTAAGGTCATGCAAGGCAAAAAATTTCTTTCAGGTGGTTTAATTAGAGGTTTAATAAGCGAATCACATTAGAATTTCTGATGAGTTTCTGAAGTACAAGCCTTGAGGATCTGGGTGTCGGTAGGCTGATGGCTGTATGTAAATTTCATTTGTTTGTTAAATTATTTTTACAATTTCGATTGTAAGTAGGATATGCATGTTCATAGCAGATAATTGCATCTGGACACTTGGATAATTCCTATTGGACCGTCCACTTTGTCAACGTCCTTTTCCCAAGCAAAGAGTCAACTTGTATATACAACTCTAGCATGCTGCATTGCTTGCTGTCGCAACTCTTTCAAACCATCTGAATGTTGCCTTACAATAATAGAGAGGAATGATCACATATTCACACGTACTCGCCCTTCAAATGTGCACTGTTTGTTTCTGGTTGGCCTGACTTCCATAGTGGCCCTTCACTTTATCTAGGGATGAGAGTGGTCCATAATTACTATGAAAGGTACAGATGGAAATTGGTTAGGTTAGGGTCGGGTACGTTAATCCAGACCAACTCGCGCTTGATACAAGAACCTAACTATATCAAAATCTAATTTAAAAGATTGGACCAAAACTTAGATATAGAATGCCGAAATCCATGACCATACCCAAATTGAGCTGCATTTCGTTTTTTGGGTTATCAAGAATAAGATGATTTTATAAAAGATGACAGGTGAAGGGAAAAAAAAAACTGAAACAAGCACTAGTATGCGTATAAGAGCATTATATCATATGCAAAATAATTAACAACACTATCCATACACAACACTCAAAAGAATAAATGCTATCCATCCTAACCTTAGTCAAAGCGTCTGCCATCTCATTTGTTGACTTATATATTTTGTATAACAAGCCGCAACTATAGCATTTATCTCATAAAAAAACAAATGTCATCTACGATATATGGGTGTAAAAGTCGAGTATTTGGGTCCCCATCCTTGGGTATCATGAAACCCATGGATACAAAATGTGGACCTTGGAGTGCATGCAAATAAAAAGAAAGAGTTCGAATCTAGAACTCAATCTAGGTAAGCATGTATTGAGATACCCATTTTCATCCCTAGTACAAGGCAGGTATGAACTCCTGGGGAAAGTGCAACATGGCCCAGGCCCAAACTAATTTGGCGACTAAGACCCATTCGCATTTTCAAGCTTGGGGTGGCCTAAAAATAAAAGACCCATTTGAATGAACTTGGGTTCAGTATGTTATAAAGAAAGGTGTGGGACGGGTCTAACTGATCAGACCTAACTGGGGTAGCATTAGCATGTGTCTACTACCTAGTGTAGCCGTGTAGGTGGCATCCTGCCATTTCTCATTATAAACAAACAGATGGAAACCTCCAGAAATACGAACCGACCGGTGCAGGTTGTGTTGCGCGTGGAGCGTGTATAGACTCTAGTGCGAGTAGCACTAATGTTGAATTTGAACCCGAATCTTCCCAAAGGCAGCATTGGGGGCCCACCTTCTTAAATTCAACCCATTCTAAAATAAACGTTTTCATTTTTCTTCAAAGTAGGATGCGACTGATATTGACTAAGCGCAGGGGAAAGAATTAAGAGGGTCCTAGCTTGAATTCAACTCTTCAAAATAAGAGAAATGATGCCTAGTTGTGTTTATGGAACTCAGAGCAGCTAAACATGATTTATCTCTTGCGGGTCACCTTAGTATGACCATACATATTTATTTTAATGCGAGTAATATAAACCGTTGAATTGATTATATGTAAATTATATGATGTGTATTTATATTTTTCACGACTAATTAATCTAAAAATAGTGAATTAGTTTTCGACCATTTCATCAGTAATCCAAGGATATGGTTTCTTGGCCATCTCGAAACTGCTCGACCTACTTTTAGCCGCTGTAGATTTGGAGAAAGGTAGAGAAACTAAGGGAACAAAACAACTATAGAAAATTGTCCAAAGTACAGATTTGAACTGTAAACGTCTTTATCTGCAATTTTTTCCACAGCCAGATGCGACCTTCCTGTGATGCTATCTGCAACACATCACACCCTGTGGTGGTGGACACCCATCTAACTTGCAGCGACCAATTTTATAATGTGATGTATCATTGCCTACTCTATGAGAAATAAAATTAGGAATACATAACTGTCTAAATCAACATTATTACTAGTCTACGCATCCAAACATAGTGGGTGTATCCAAACATTTGCTTTACACTCACTCGTATCATGTGTTCTGTCTCTCTGAATTTTGATTTTTAATTCTTCATTGTTCATACAATGATAGAAAGTTACTTTGAGCTTGTATCAAATGCGAGTTGGGTCGGTTTATGTACGTCAAGTCTAAATGCGAGTTGGGTCGGTTTATGTGGGTCAAATGCGAGTTGGGTTGGTTTATGTAGGCGACATCAGATTTTGCCACCCCTAAACAGAAGTTCTCAGTCCAGGGGTGGCAAAATCTGACTTGGCCTACGTAAACTGACCCAACTTGCATTTGACCCACCTAACCCTACCTAGAATATATACGAGTAGGTCAAAGGTTAGGCCAACCTGGCACACAATAAAACAGGTCACATTTGGGTCAACGTGCAGTTGGTTGACCCACATAATCTACCAAACCCATTTATATGGGTTGGTCTATGTTGACCCGCATTTCCAAACTCATTTAAACCATTTGGATTTTTATTATTTTTATACTTGCAATTGTTTATTTAATACAAAATAGGCCAAACTAGTGTTCTGCATTTTACGACGTGCAATTTAACTCTACTATAGCCTTAAGACTTGAAATGGATTTGGTTGGGGCCACACTCTTATTGGTTGGACCGGATTAAGTGGGTTGGCTTACATTGAATGAGGGGTGTGCGAGTCGGGTGGGATTGGCTACAACGTGTTCAGGTTATATTTATTTGTCCCATTTTAAAAATTAATCGAATACTTTAAACTTCAACCAATAGATATGTCTTCCCAACCTGACCTAAGCCATTTGTCAACCCTAGTCCTAGAGGAGCTGAAAGGTGCTCATTCTCTCAACTTTAACTATAAAGTTGCTTTAACCCAAAAAAAAAACACTATAATTTGCAGGTTCAAATCATTTTTCCATCCAATAGATAGATATGTCTTCCCAACCTGACCTAAGCCATTTGTCAACCCTAGTCCTAGAGGAGCTGAAAGGTGCTCATTCTCTCAACTTTAACTATAAAGTTGCTTTAACCCAAAAAAAAAAAAAAAACACTATAATTTGCAGGTTCAAATCATTTTCCCATCCAATAGATTTTTTTTTTTTTTTTGGGTAAGACCAACCAAAAGTAAATTGATAATATTGTCCTATTTTTATTTTTCTATGCTTTCTTTCCACCAATTTAGAAAATGGGACAAGGACTTTGAGTTGAGACATAGAAGTCAATTCTTTCTAGGTGTGTTGATGGTCTCAAGTGAGAAGAAAGGAAGATTTTTTGATACACCCTGTCAGAAATGACAAGGACACCACCATGAAGTCGTAAAGTTGAGACTCCTCCGGAAAAGTCAAGTTTCTGCAACTTGAGTTTCACGAATGCATTAGAAAGATATATTGGATCATGATACATCATTACAGTTAAAGGATTTCCGTGTTACAGGCGAGAATTGTGATTTGATCATCCAAACACCTAATTTCTGTTAAAGTTCTATTTTTGACTAAGGATTGTCCATGCCCATGTTTTTTTCTTCCTTCTTTTGCCCGTAACTTGTGGGCTGTTTTTGTGGACTTGCATGTTCTTCTCGTTCTCTTTCTACTTCTTCTTAAGCATCTCTTAGTAATCAAAGTTTAGGGAGATTCCCATTCTAAGGGATTTCCACAAATCCATAATTCAGTGATTTGAAATTGGTGATCTATCAACTTAATTTACACGTTCGTGTTGCATCAGCTTGATGAAGAATGTTTGAAATGGGTGAATCAAGATAAATTACACATCGATGTTGCATCAGCTTAACGAGGAAAGATCTTGTGGTGCTACCGTGCTAGTGCTACACGTAGATAATTCTTCACAGAATTTGATCAACTTGAAGTATGAATAATAACATCTCTGGATGTCAGCAATAATGAGGTGGGGAGTGATATCATAATTGCACAAGATCAGAAATGTGATTTTTTTTGTTGGACTCTTAAAGCAAAGTCAGCATCTCACTAAGTTATGGGAGAATTTTAAATTGATCCCTAAACGTTCATCCCTTTTCAAAGACAAACCTTGTAAATCATTAATATAAAAAGAACAACAAGTTTTAGATTTTAATTTCAATTAGGTTCTCTCTTAACAGCATTGGTGGAAATATTCTATCCTTTCTTTGAGGGCATGTATGTTTGCAATGAAATATATAGAAATTAAATGCATAAGAATTTATGGTAAAATGAGTTCCACAAAAAAATATTAAAGAGGTGAAGGGCGAAGGATATCAAAAAGTGAGGGCAATGGCGGACTCAGGATTTTCGTTTGAGGAGGGCTTACGATGATAGTTAATTGAAAAATTCGATCACTATTTTTTTGTTCTTTCTTAACATTAACTGTTGCAAAAGAGAAAGTATTGCAATTACAAACATATAACTACATCAACTAACATTCTATCATCAAAATTTATATGACATTTGTACTAATGTTTTAAGGTTCAATCTTCTAAACCCATATTTCAAGTAGTCAGAAAAATTATGGATTTTGAGCAATTTGTGAAAAATATTTATAAAAAAGATTTAACCTATAAATCTATGGGTCACAACTTTTTTTACCCAAATCATTAACATTCTTAGATTAATGATAATCATCAATACGCGTAGTTCTTTTAAATTTTAATGAATTTTTTAGAGGAAAAGAGACTGGGAAAGGGATTTTTTGAGTTGGAGAGAAAGAGGTGAGGGCTATGCATTATTTTAAGTGGGGGTTGGACCAGGCTTCTCTTTGGGCCCTAATGGGTTTTTAAAATGTTGGAGGGGAGGGGGGGGTTCGAGCCGCCCAACTTAATACATGTAGGTCCGCATCTAGGTGAGGGGGAATGATATAAGATGGAGATATGACCCTGACATTTCTGGTAATGAATTACTAGGTGATTATTGGTGTTATTTTTCATATTAAGTTGATTCAATTTCCATTGAATGAGACATTATTTGATGGTCATTATTGGATATCCATTAATTTTTTTATTTAACTACTTAACAGATATACAATTCTTGATATTCAATCATATGAAATAAAAAGGCCCCAACTAAAAAACTCCTATGAGTGAAATCATCCTCTCTTCCTCTTCTCTTAAATCGTGCCCATCTCTACATCCCTCATTACAAATCCCTCCACCACTCTCGCCGCCCTGTCTAACCTCTTCTTCTTCCTTGGCGCTGGTCACCATCTATTTTTTGATCGGGCCCACTTCAGAGTGATTATTGAGTGTATTGAGATCCAAGGCAAAACCAATTGAACATAATATCATAGCAAATTATTTTATCAACTGTTGCTTGGTTTCCTCGATGAATTTGATCAGTGTAAATTTCTCGAGTTTGACCTCTAAAAGTAAGAATGGATGGATCAAATGAGCACCTGGTATCAGTTTACAAATACAACTGGGTCCCTTATATGACATTTTTTTTTTGTTTTATAGAAAGATAATTATAGTGAAAAGAAAAGGAAAGAAAAACAAGTGTGGGAAACCCCTAGCAAGTTGGGAAGAGCTGGGTCCCTCAAATTACTTTATTGTCTCAATTTCTATTTTCGTTTGTCACTGTCGTGTGGTCATATTCCCTTCGATCGATGGGGAGTTGAGAAGAGAGTGATTTAAGACATGAAAGTTGTTCATCTCTCCCTCTCAGTCCAGATGTGGTGAGGAATTACCCACGTTGGGTTGTGAGTGGATATTTCATAGTTCATTTTGTTACAGCGAGCTTGCCTTTATTCAAGGCTAGGGCAGCCGACGGTGACATGATGGACCGTGATTGGTCTACTCACAGTCCCTATAGATAAGATTCCCAAGAAAAAATTATACTAAAGAAGACTTACAATGGACAAATCCCGAATCACATCATATTGGGGATCATCTCAATCTCAATGCAAAGGAATCGTAGGCAAACCCAATATCAGTGTGATCAAATAAACACAGCAGTTAGGTTTTATATCCCGCATATTTAATGGTCATAAATTCCTCAAATTTATTATAATAAATTAAGTAATTTTATGTAACCCCAGGACTTTTAAGATTTGTAAATAAGCTCTTGCGGTTTTGTTATTTGGAAATACAACACAATTTTTTCATTTTATTACCTTTCATGTTCTAAAACATGTGAACTTGACCCTGTGAGCACAAGTCATTATTTACAATTGTATGTATCTCCTTTTGCAATCTACCCAATTCATGCAAGAACCTGTAAATTAATGAAGGTTTCTCATTGCAATCTACCCAATTCATGCAAGAACCTGTAAATTAATGAAGGTTTCTCATTGCAATCCACCCAATTCATGCAAGACCCAGTAAATGCATGAGAGCATGATTAGATGATGAGAATAATTATGCTCTAGGAAATGATATATAAAAGAGATTTTAGTGTAATGGTGCTGGTTGGAATATATGTGAAGGGTTTTCTGGTGATGGAATTTTTAAGATTATATGCATAAATGATGAAGGGATGTGCAATAGTGTCAAAATGCTTTGACATTTTTAAGATTATGCATAGCATAAAGGATGAAGAATGTCAAAATGCTAACAGTGGTTCCTCACTACCATCAACTCCACTCCATATGCTACTGGACTATTAAAACGCCAAAACAAGGGATGTATTTCCAAGATCTGGAAAGGGGCCTATCTACAAATCTTATGAATCTCGGAGGAGTGGTAAAAGCGTACATACAAAAAGAATAAAATTTAATGACACCGAATGTCCAAAAAGCGTTAAATTTGGGCTAGTGTGAATTCAAGGGAATAGGCAAGTGTTAAATTAGAGCCCGTGTATATAGGGAATAGGCATGTGTGCATGGTTGGATTGATCATAGGTAAGCCCTCATATGAAAACAAAAATATTTTCTAGCAAATATGGAATTGTAAAGAATTTGCAATGATGAAAATGCCGCTCAGGGATTAGTTATCGGTTGTTCAGAATCGAGTGTCCCTCGGGTTTTGGTGATCGTGATTTCAAGCAACACTAAATACCATAAGTGCACGGGTGTCTACAAATAGACAATGGCAAGTACGGATCTAACCCACAGAGAGTAAATCAAGAAGAAAATCTAATTAAGATGATGTCACAATTAACTAATAATGCAGAAGATTAATTAAAGCAATAAGATAATGAAATAACACTGATAATCAAATTGATCGAGGCATTCAGAATCCATCAAGCAATCCAAAACCACTTTCTTAATGAAAATACATGTTTGATCAATTTTTTTACTTTAGCTCTGGATCCAATCAAGCCTTCCAAATCAGGATAATAAAACTTTAAAACTAGTTTTATCAGAACAGATTATTTTTTAATAAAAATTAGAAAAATACCCAAGACCTCATTCCCTTCATCAAATTACTAAAGTTACATAATAATTACCCATCAAATCTAAGTATAAACCATCAACAAGAACATATTCCCAAGCATGGCCTATAAAAAATGAGCATGGATAGTAAAACGCCTACTATAGCATTAAGAGCTACAATATGTAAGGTACCTACTGGTGTGAAGACAAGCCTACTAAAGCATTCAAGCACATCAATACTTAATCAACACATACTAACATAAAGAAAGAGTTAGAGATTACTTAACTGCATCCATAGCCTCGATCACAAAATCAACCAGTCATTGCATAAAAGAGAATTGATATTTTCATTGATGCCATTATTAAATACAAATTAAGCTTCTGCTCCTCCTAAAACTATATATGTATTACTTGGACAAGGCGCAAAGCTGCCTTAAAAAAAAAATAAAAAAAGTGGAGAGCTAGATTAGATAAACCTAGCTAGATCTAGAAGGGGGGAGAGAGAAGAGAGAGGGGAGTGGGATGTCCAAGCGTAGGAGAGCTTGGTGATGGTCGTCCCACCCTGGGGAAGAGAGACCATGGACGTCCCTTACGGGGGAAGTTCCTATTTATAGTTTTCCTGGCTTGAGTTTGTCTCTGTCTTGGATTCTTTTGACTTGGTTTGCACTCCAAGCAACTACTTTATTAGAGATGATTTGAAATTCTAATTAATCTCTTGCCAATCTCATCTTCTTTTTTGTGCAGATCTTCCAGTTGCGAGCCCCATCAGAGATCTTCTCATGTAGTAGAGAGATCAGTCATCAATGGTGCGGATTTAATTGCAATCCCACCAAAAAATATATATGAAACTTCTCGGGCCCATAACATGGTCATTCTAGTTCTAATTTTTCATGATCTTAGGCTCCACAAATACCTACTTTGAATAAGCTTTCCAACGGTAGGTAAGTTCCAACTATCCAACGGTCAAATTGAAAGTTATGATCATTTTACGATAGGCTGTCTTGAGAAAAATTGAATTGTCTTTTGAATTTTGATTTGCATTGGACTCTATTTCTTTGGTTTTGTCAAAACTGTCTGGGATAGCTTTCCAACTAAGACTTTATCTCTGGTTTCTTCTAGAATACTCCTTCCTCGTTTTGAATTTCAAAATTTGATAGGAGATGATGGAATCTTCTGGAAACTTGGAAAGAGAGAGAAAGAATTGTGCTGCCACAAGTGGGACCCACCCCTCATGGGCATGCATAGGGAAGCACGTCCAAGGGTGTGGTTCCCTTTCTTTTTTCTCTCTTTCATGTGGGCGTCCGTTGTTATGACAATTCCAACACAATAAGACAACTAAATCACTAGCAAAGAATTAATTAAAGATGCAATGCATGAAATGTATGGGATGCATGGGCCCTATTTAATGCAAAATGGATTAATGCAATGGATGTTATGGGGCTTCAGTGCTTATAATCTAATTGGTGGGACACAGGGGTGATGTAAATGATCAAACTCATAAATTCATGCAAAACTAAGGGTTTTTAACAGATTTTGACTAAAGTCCACATTTATGCTCAAATGCATGAAATGATGGGATTATGATGCAATTTGTCCTAATTAAGTCTACAAATGCACATAAAATAATGGCTTTTTAATCCAAATTTGTGGACTTATCATCAGGGCCAAAGGCTCTTGGGGTGGGCTGGGCGAAATATATATACCCTGGGTTATAAAAGAAAAATGCCCAACCAATTAAGATAATCTTTCGAGAATGTACTGTATTTCCTACCTAATTGTCCAAGGATTGATTTCTTTTGAAAGTTTTAAGAGGTTGTGGTTGTGCACTCTAGTTTTATCTATTCCATTAAGATAATCAAGACTTCAATGATTTTCTCAACGATCCTCAATTATTTAAATTGGATAATATGGGGATGTCACTGCAAATGATACAGATTTATACAAGTGACACCAACAAGCTTGACGACTATATGGCCATTTCTTTCTCCCATTGATTGTATGAATGAAAGTGGTATGAAGATGATCTTAAATCACTATTAGATGCCTTTAAAGATATTTAGGGCCCGTTTGGATATATACAGAATAAAATATTTACAGATTTAATTATTACAAGAATAAAAAGTATAGAATATAATAATGTAATATTAAAATATTTTTATTGTTTTGGTGATTTTTAAAGAATTTTACAAATTTTAAATTGAGTTGTTTGGAAGGTGCCATGATTACATTAAATTACATTATTAAAATATTTTTTTATTAAATATGTTAATTTAAATATAATGTACTATATCTGGATAAAAAAAGTAGTATGGTATAGTAAAGTTCAACTGCGATGTTTTTACCTTAAGTTGCTTTTTTTTTTATCACATAAGACCATGGTAAAAGTATAGTAAAGTAAAGTCAATACAAAAAATAACTACTTTACAACTCTCTCCCCACTTTATTTTTCCACATACTTCATTTCACATTACTTTACCTCACATTTACTATGATTTGATATCATTCTTTGTTTCATTCTTTGTTTTACTTTACCACACCTGTAAACAAGTTACTTTTACTTACCATATAAAACTACGATAAAATGTGATAAAGTAAAGTTGAATAAAAAAAATACTTTACCATTCCCTTCCCAATTTACTTTACAAAATATTTTATCCCACCTTTACTTTACCCCATCTTTACCGTGCTGACATTTACTTTGACTTTACTTTACCATTTATGTAACATCATGATGGATTTGAAAGTCTTTACTTTACTCTACCACTTTGTAATTATCATTTTGAAAGATTCTTATCTTGTAGAAAGTTTTCTATAAGGGGGAGCTGTAGGAGAAAATCTTGAGTTTTTTAAAAGAAAAGAATATTTTCTTCAAATTTTTCTTAAGTTACCAAACGTACAAGATTCTCTTCTTTAGAAAATGAAATATTATATTCTAAAAAATATTATTTTCTCGTGTTTTCTTACGCATCCAAACAGACCCTTATACGGACTACGGTTCTATTCATGAATGAAATCAGTTATACAAAATGGACCTCGGATTCTACTTAATTCAGTTGAAAATGTTTACATGGGACAAAATAGGGACAAACACTCAACAGTAATAAGGGGTGTGTTCATGGGCCGGGTCGAGTGAGCTGGGGACTATCCAGGCCTGGCCCGACTTTAGAGAGACAGTCATTTATCCGGCCCAAGCCCGACACAGGCTGTAAATGTTAAGCCTGAGCGGCCCATTTATTTAATCGAGCCGGGCCTTTTATTAGTTGTTTGGGCTTTGTAGCAATTCTTTGGATGAATTTATCACTAAATTACAAGCAAACTGGGCTGGTCTAGTCTTTGGGCTTCCTACACTTAATACGAGTTCAGCCCGAATATTAAGTGGGCCTAGATTTTAAATCCAAGCCTGGCCCAAAGTGGGCTGGGGCTGGGGCCGGGTAAGGCTCGGACTGGCCTTGCCCACAAGCACCCCTAACAATAATATGGATATCTTTTACTGGCATTGGGTGCCAAACTGAGGTATCTGGAAGATGACAAACATCTTACAATATTGCTGGATGCCTTTAGCTGCATCTCATGATACATGGAGATGAGGATAATCAGTCGGATATAAATGGGGAAACAAGAACAAGAACTGTATAGGGGGAAAATGTAATAGCTCTGACTGTGTAGGCATATTCCCCATTCCTTAGTATGGAGAAGCCATCAAACTTTCAATTTCATTTATACATTGGCATCTATTCCCTGTTGTCTTCCCTCTTTTCCCCATCCAGTCCAAGCAGTCGAAGATTTGCACAGCGGCTATTTTTTATGTGAATTTACTCTACATGACAGAGTACAAGACTCAGCAAGGGAAAAAGATAATATATATGGGATAAAGAGTAGAGGAGCATGGAAAGAACCTTTCTGTAAAAGAGAGGACAAAGCCTTTGCAATTCACCTATATCACACATGAGGACTAGAAAGAAATTCCTTCCTATTTTTACTCATAGAAAGTTTCCTCTAGATAAATTAAAACACCAAATTAACATTCATTAAACAGCCCAACCATAAATAAATAAATAGCACTAAAATTAAAACCATTGCTTTTGAGAATGGTTTTTGAGAGACAGTCTGTGTCATTGTTAGATATATTGATAATAACAAATTTTATCACATAGATGAAAATATTTACAACTTGGTCTAAGACTTCTTTTGGACTACTTTTATTTTCACATAAATGTACTTTATTTTCAAATAATAGAAAAAGGGCCTAGCCATTTCAACGTCTACTCAAGGTGTGAAATTCATGACAGATTTAAGGAAGAACATATGGCCACAATCATTTCAGTATTTGCATATGCACAAAGAAGGTATGACTTTGTATATCACTGTGGATTGGATGCTTTTACTGCAATTCCAAATCGGTCCATTGCTGGGGGATGTTCAATGCCACCCTCACTCTCCAGCAGCTCTTGAGCTGAATTTGGAGACACCATGACCATATTAGATGTGGCTGGTCCAGGGTTTGAGAAGAGAGCAGCTTCCACCACTTCTCTTCGAATGGAAGCTTCACCTTCTTTCACTCTCTTCATTTTCAACACCACAAAGTAGAAAGCAGTTGCAAGAAACACCGTTGATAGACTGAAAACTCCTGCAGCTAGAAATGAACCACGCCCGGCTACAATGCAACGACTTCTAGTTTCATTCCATCTCTTCAAATGGGTAGATTCAACTGCTATCCCTATAACCAACAGCACCTCAGCAACCCCAAAACAAACCCTGGAATCATATTCAACAATGGCTAAGCTCTAACACGCCAGGTCTTATGACCAGATTCACAACATTGTATCATCTTGGTGTGTGTGTGTGTGTGTGTGTGAGAGAGAGAGAGAGAGAGAGAGAGAGAGAGAGAGAATAATTGAAAAGTTACGGGAGCACTCTCAACTGGATGATTTTGAACTGACCAATAATCGAAGGGTCAAGACATTTTCCTAAGTTGGACTACGGGTCAAGAGTAATATTTTTGAACTTGAAGACCCAGGCGCATCCTTGGACGTGTGAGATACTTATTTTCTAGACCAAATTTCATTTCTTAACCATACAAGTTTTATGCCACTCCAACATACATTTTCATTTTCTTTATTCTTTAAGGCAAATGTTCTTCCTCGACAGCCCTTAAATTCAAATGTGTATTTGTGAAGTTACAGTTAGGGCTTGTTCGTTTGCGTAGAATACACATGAATTCATGGTGAAATGAGCTCGACCAAAGGATTACTAGAGAGGTACAAGGTGAATGATATGATGTCGGGGTAAAGGTTATAAGGTATTCATGTAGATGAGACATTGACTTTCCTACGATAGGATTTGAATTAATAGGTTGATGGCTTGGTATCCAACTCCAATCTTCCTTTGATTCAGTTTCTATTAGAGGGGAGATTATTCGATGGTTATTTTGAATACTATCTTTCATCATTCATTTCTAAGCACTTATAAAAATACAATCATTGGAGTTTAATAACATGAAACAAACACTTATGTAAAATTAATAATAAATAACACAGAGATTTTCTCTTACAGGATGTCTGCATTTCTGTCTGCATGCATGCAGGTGTTCCAGTGGGCACCTTTAATTCAAGGAGTCCTGGATTTGTGACAGGCTTCCGCCCTCTTCGACAGTTGGATTAGGATGTTGTACACTCCTGTAGAGAAAATTTTGCCTAACATTACTATGTGTGACAACTGACAACAAACTCAATAAGAACTTCAATACAGGTGGTAGATGCTCAATTTTGAATGGCATTACGATTCTCAAAAAATATTTGAACATACTTCAATTTTAATCTCAATCCAAGTCCACTGATATTAATTTAATAGTGTCCGGAGTCAAATTTGGATCCAACATAGACCTGACCTGAACCCTACTATTTTGAAATGATTAGACCCATAACGGGCTAGCTTTAATACTCATTTAAGAAGAACTACAATAGGCTCCATCAACTGAATATGAAATCTTTTAGAAGAGATTGATCAGACAGAAGGAGAACAATATATAGAATTGCACTCACCAGGAGGTTAGGAACAAGAGAGCTGCTTGCTTTGCTAGGAGGCCTGTTGAAGAATCAACATCCCAAATAGTCAGCTGGATAGATGGTCCGCCTGCCTGCTTTTCTGTAGCCACAGCTGCCCACATGTATGCGTGTTGGACTATCATGCCAATGGCTAGGGTGAGAAAGCCTCCAACCCCACAGAGAAGAGCAACTTGGCCATTTCTACCATATACACATCCTAATCCCTTCTTCCCTCCCTCGCTTGCCACCATGACCCAACTTGCCTGTATGCCAAACAAGTTACATAAGGGTAGATAAACAAAGAACTCCAAGTTGAAATTCTTGCCTGTATACCAAACAAGTTACATTAGGGTAGAGAAACAAAGAACTCCAAGTTAAAAATCTCTAGCTCTTGTTTGTTTTATATATTTGAATACCTAGGATTGTATTTGTATAAGCGTTAAATACTGAATAACCAAAGGTGAATATTAAAAAATGAGCATCAAATAACCTCTCATTTAGTGGAACTTTTTTGGTAAAACCTTTTAGGGATTTTTTTTTTTAGAAAGAGGGAACTTAAATCAAGGAAAGAAGACAAATGAGTACCCAGCCAACACCCTTATAATTCAAATTCTAAGAGGGGAGCTAGGTCACAACTACACCTTTGCCTCATATCCTTCACCCATCACCTTTCTAATAATCGTTTGTTGGAGCCCATTTGACCATGGGTACCTATGTAACCAATTCCATGCAAACAAATGGGCCGCTACAAATATTTACCTATATATTGTTTGGAAAGCTCGTCAAAAAGATACATGAAAAAACACAAACTGTTACAAATAATAGAGGAACTTTTATAGATAATAGAGAATAGAGAACAAGAAGAAAAATGCATTGGAACAAGTCAGGAACGACAAGGGTTTGAGAAATAAAGACACATGATATAAAATATAGAATTTTGGAAGCTTAAATTGGAGTGTGTCCCAGTAAAGGAGAGGAGATCTATCTATTGGTCTCCCCTACATGTTGGGGTCTTTAAGCTAAACTTCGATGGAGCCTCAATGGGTAAGACGGGTCGAGCGGGAATTGGAGAAGTGCTTAGCAGTTTTAAGGGTGAAGTGATTCTTATGCTTTCCAAGAATGCTGTCGTCTATGACTCAAACGTAGCAAAGATGTTAGCCATATTAAAAGGCCTTAAATTGTTTTCAAGAAGTTATAATGTTGGTGATCTCATTGTAAAAAATGATTTCACTAATGCGATCGTCTGGGTGTCCAACCAAAAAAGGTATCCATGGAAATTACAATTCCATTTCAATGAAATTAGGGCCTTATTGGTTACCATCAATGTTAATTCCAGTCACAAAATTAGATCTGCCAACTCACTGGTGGATGTGCTGGTCAAGCAAGGGATTTAGAGGGTGCATCCTTGGGTGGGTGTGGTTATGAAATTGTGACCCCAAGGGGTTTAGAGGGTGCATCCTTGGGTGGGTGTGGTTATGAAATTGGGTTAATTAGGAGTAGTACAATGCTATTGTACCTTTATTTTTCTTATTACTTTAGTTAACTTGCATGAAGTTTGTTACAGTTTAAAAAATAAATAAATAAAATATAGAATCCATGGGGAATATAAAGATGACTCAAGCAATCAAGCTGAATAATGTATTTTCAATTTTTATTTATTAGATTATAAGGGGAAGTAATCCATAAAAATACTTTTTTTTTTTTTTAACTTTCTTTTGCTTGTCAACTCAGCTGAGTTTGAGTAAGCCAGGTTAGACTTCCTGTAGGCCCGGTTTTGACCATATTGGGCTGGGACTGGGCCCCAATGCAAATAACCTAGCTCGGCCCAGTCCATTGCCAGCCCTAGCTGGGCTTCACTTTTCATTTAGGAAGTCGTTTTCCTGGCCAACGGAGCGCCCCTTAAAAAAAACACACTAAATCGAAAGGCACTAGATTAATCATTCATGTGGTGTGCCCCACCAGAAGATTCTTTAATCGATTTTAAAACCTGCACTGATGGAACCTCCCAACAGTAGCCGGCAGGGGGAATCACCTTGAACCAATGCATGAGATTCTTGGGTCGTGTCAGACTTCACATAAAATCCCAACCTTCCATCAGGCACACCCACATCTGTTAGTGGGCCACATCCAATCCTCATGATGCATGAATGTTTTGATCATAACAATAATCAACTAATTAAACACCCTTCATTTCAAAAGGTCACATTGTTTCATTTAATTTCATGGACACAATCCTTCGGATTGAATTTGAAGATACTGTTAGTAAGCTCAATCAAAATTTTCAACGGTAGAAGATCAAATTTTGAGGAGATTCGAAACTCCAGAAAAAAGGGATACCTTAGTTTTCGAACATTCGGCAAAAACAGATAACACGAATCCCAAGATCCCACAAAAGATGCAGAGAACAATCACAGCCGTCCCTGCCTTGCTCCCTAGCTTTCTCCTCCTCCCTTGGATTTCTATATCTGCATGTGTTACAGCCATCTTCCCCTCCCTTTTACTTCTCCTTTTATCTTTCCCCACAGTTCCACTTCCACCCCAGCTTCAAAAGTAAAATCAATCATTCACACACATTAAAAATTCTCATACAGAGACTGTCTGAAAGTAAAAGGGACACAAACAAGTAGTTTTCAGATTCTTATATAGGAAATTAAAAGCATATGTAAAAAGATCACAAACAGCTCAAATTCTAAGGAAAAATCCAAACCTTTCCAGAAATCACTGATATTACATCCACAATTCACTGATTAACCCCACGTGGCACCTGCCCCATAAGCTGATGATGGTGATCTTGTGTGTGGATTGGGGAGAAATCTCTGGTTTAGGAAAGGTGGAGGTGTCTCTGCTTACTGAGATGAGGCAGACAAAATGTCAAGCTGCCTTCTTTTACTCTTTCCTCTTCTCTTGTTTCCATCATTTGTGATTTTGGTCACGGTGGGATTGGTAGCTGAGAGCCTCACACGTGTGTGTCAATAAAGAATCCGTCGGTGACGACGAGCCTGGACGCTTTGAAGGTGGGACCCAGAATTAAATTTAAAGTAATTGGCAGCAAACTTGATCGACCTGCAGACTGCAGTTAAATGGCTTGGGTTAGGTTCAACCCGCTCAGTCCACATGATCCACGTAACCTGTTTAAATGTGTTGGATTAGGGTCGATCAAGATATGTAGTCCCATTTAAATAATTTGGTGGTTTGGTTTTATGTTTTGCTGCTTAGAACTTAGAATGGTCTATTTTATTTAAAATGAGATGAACTTTAATTGGACAGAAGAATGTCTCTTTTTGTTTCCTTTACTGGAATGGTAATTTTGTAGGGAAAAAAAGTTACAGTTGGGGATTGCTTTTACCTTCTTTTGAAATGTTCAATATCCCTTTACTGTTTTATTTTATCACCGAGGCAAGTTCTACTCTGATTAGATTTATGCCTCGCTCGATCATATCTGAAATTAAACCATGACTGAGATTAAAACACAAAATGACTCAAGTCACATGTTTTTACATCATAAATATTCTAAAGATGGACAGAACTCTAATTGGAGTATAATTTGTATAAAATTAAAATGAGTCAATGATTTTAAACGGATTAGGTTTAAAGGCACGCCTGATGATGGATTTATTCTAAGTCCCACCCTCATAAGATCCCACCAAGAGATTATGCTAGCCCTTTTTCCATGTGTTTTTTTTTTTTTTTAATTCTCCAGAATGACTCACAATGCACAAGGAATTAGTGACATACTCTTTGTTTGTCATCTATATATCTATTATAAGACAAAAACCATCCTGCCATGTGTCTCATTCATAAAAATCTAAAATTTTTCTTCAAAATTGACACTTGGCATTTCTTATGTGCCACCTGTTTTGTATTAAATTTTAGAAATAAAATTAATTAATATTAATTAGCATTAATTAGTATTAAGATCTCATTTTTCCGTACAAAGCATAAAGTCAATATTATCATAAAGTGGGGCTACTCATTTTCCGTGCTTTTGCACGGGTACTGACTAGTTTTACTAAAAGGGAGAACAGCTCATGTAAACAAAGGGCTTTTATGGTGGCTATTAATACTTTTAAAGTCCCATTCAACTTTTTAAAAGAGTTCACCCAATTCTTAATGTGCATTAATGGGTCCCACTAGGACTGATACTAAATAGGGATGTAAATAGGACCAAGGGTGAGCCCTTAAGCATTTGGTGTCCTAACAAGCTGACCTATGGTCCCAGGCAAAAGGGGTGAACCCTTTAATAAAAGGCCAACTTAAGAATTTACACAGGTTTAGTTTTACTTTCATAATGGGTAAAATCAAGTTTGCATAAAATCAGATGCATCATATTGAAAGTGGAAGAGGAACCATCATTCACACGAGAGAGGGAGAGAGAGAGCGAGCTGTAATATAGACTAAGATAATGATGATGGTAATTATAAAAGTAAAAACAAACCATCTAGAAGCTGCACCAAGTTGATGAATAAGATTAAGATAATGATAATGATGATGAAAATTTAAAAGTAAAAACAGACCATCTATAAGAGCTTTTATCTATCTATTTTGATTATTTTTTTATATTATATGGCCTGCTGTCTCCCTAGCATAATTTACATTGTAACAAGGATCTAGAGGATGAGAGTATAGGCATTATCAAGTTTAAGGGAATAGATGTTCATGATTCAACATATCATATAAACCCTCCCGGGCCTCCCTTACAAATTTGGGTCCATGGTGCACAAGAGGAATAGTCCATGATTCTACACACAACTTTTTGCTGCTAATGCGCCAAAAACTACATCCAAATTCAAAATGAAGCCACAACAAAGTGAGCAAAAGCTTGAAGATCCTTACAAGGCCAGCCACCACATCTCCCAGATAATCTTATTCTATTTGCAATAGATAAACCAACTCCGCAAGCACATCAAGTCAGCTTCTTGGAGTCTACTTCTGGGTGGCAAAGAGTCCCAAACATCCAGTCCATCCAAAGGGTATAATGGCCATAGTTGTGGCGATAAGTGGTATGATGAATTGAATGGTAGCCTGCACCCATGTTCGGCCAAACCTTTCCGTGGATGCAATCGTGGATGTTCGTTGTCCAGACGCCATGACAGAACAGAAGAACCAGGTGGGTCATGAAATGGGTGGGGACAATGAAGAAAGCTATCACATGGGGTGTAGCCTGCAGTATCCCATCCAGGGGATGCAATGCCATCCCTGAAAATACAGTGGACCATGACATGGTTTCAGTTCACAAAAACCAGGATGGGAGTATAGAAATTGATTATAACTCACAAATCAACAACCCAAGAACAGAGATCTCTGTTTGATCATTCAGAGGCAGAAGCTTATCTTCTGTGTTCGCACTTTGTAGTCATCTTAAAATGGCAGTTAATGGGTCATTGCTAGAATTACTTTGTAAGTAAACCAAGCTAGATCAAATTGATCAATGGTACATTGAAAAATCCACTTCAAGTAATTAAGTGTGACCATAAACTCAACCTGTCATTTCATGAGTCATGACTAAGAATATGTTTAAACTAACTTCCAGATTTCAACTTAATGGAATAAATGCATCTACGGATCATAGACATGAAAGAAAAAACTCTAAAAAAAAACCTGGGATGTAGTAAAGGCAGGGGTTATATACTATTGGGCACATCGCATTAGCACATAGGACATGGTTGCCTATGGAACCTCAAGCCGATGTTATTGATTATATCGGTCGATAGTATATGAATCTCCATTGCTGGCAATATTTACATACTATGTGTTCAGTTAATGACCAATACACAAATTTTGTCGGAGAATTCACCCATAGCCAGGAACGTCCAAGCTATAACATGCATCCAGCCTTACATGCAACTGATGCAAGTATCAGTAACCTTTAACCAGTTACAAAACTGCCCATGACAGATGCGTATGTAATGTAATTAATGGGTGTAAAACATACCCGCAAATGGAGAGATAGTGTTTTGCTTGTTGTACATGTGATGGGTTGTATGTGTAAGAGATGAGTCAACTCAGAAGAAGAAATCCAGTGTTGTGATCACTGACTTAAACTGAATTCGTTGTCACTGTACAAAGGTCGTTAGTTTGTTATAACTACCTCAGTCTGTTAGAGACTGACTCATGTGCTATATATATATGTATGTACTCAGATGTAGACGATGAATGAATGAATGAAGAAAACATCTCTGGTTCTTCTTCTCTGTTTCGCCTCTGCTTCTTCTTCTTCTTCTTCTCTGGTTCTTCTCTGATTCTTCTTCTTCTTCATATGCATCCTCTGCAAGTTGTTATGGTATCAGAGCTGAAAGACTGACGTCTAAAGATCCTGCTACAGAGCATTGCTTCTTCTCGATAAGTTTTCTCCTTTTTACCTTCTTCTCTGCGATTTTTCGTTGGATGTTTGTTCTGCAAGCGAATTGTTCTGATCTGTTCGTCTAGATCTGATCTTGTAATTCTTGAAGAATCTGTTTCAAGTTGATAGATTTGTGTAATAGATCTGTCATTCTTTTGATCTCTGTTCTTCTAGTTGATTTTTGGAACTTCTTGAACTTCATCTGGTTTGTGCATCTGCTGCCTTCAACATGACTGCATCTTCTTCTTCAAACTTCTTGATTTCAAACATCAGTAGCTTGATTTCTGTGAAATTGGATCAACAAAACTATCTACTATGGAAATCGCAATTCTTGCCTGTGTTGCGTGCAAGTGGCATGATCTGCTTTGTAGATGGCTCTTCTTCTTGTCCATCTCAGTTTCTTGTTGATGATAATGGGAAAACTAGTGCTGAAATCAATCCAGAGTTCTCAATCTGGTTCCAACAAGATCAACAAGTCTTGTGTTGGATCAATGCCACTCTGACTGAACCTGTTTTGGCTCATGTCGTTGGTTCACAGTCTTCTAGAGAAGTGTGGCTGGCATTAGAGCGCAGATTCGCCTCTCTTTCGCGCTCTCACATCATTCAGTTGAAAACACAGTTGCAGAACATCAAGAAAGGATCACAATCGATCTCAGACTATTTGCAACGCATCAAACATTTGTCTGATAGCCTTGCTGTAGTGTCCAGTCCTGTTGATGTTGATGATCTTGTTCTCTACACACTAAATGGCCTTCCAGCAGAATACAATTCATTCAAGACATCCATTCGCACACGAGCGACAGGCATCTCCATTGAAGAACTTCATGTTCTACTCTTGGTTGAAGAACTCAACATTGATGGAACTCAGTCACAGACGACTGATTATACAACATCGGCATTGTTCTCATCCAAATCCACTGCTGATGGCTGTTCCACTGAAGCTCCTTCTGGCCGTGGTTATGGTAGATCTAACCATTCAAAAGGAGGTCGGAACAGAGGCGGACGTTACTTCAATAGAACTGGGCGTGGATCTGGCTCTTCGCGTGGATCTGGCTCTCCCTTTGGTCGTGGCACTCCACAAACTTCTTCTAACAGACCTTGCTGTCAAATCTGCAACAGATCTGGTCACACTGCTCTCGACTGTTTTCATAGGATGGATTACAGCTACCAAGGTCGTCATCCTCCATCTCAGCTAGCAGCAATGGCTGCCTCATATAATCCTGTTCCAGATCAAAACTGGTATGCAGACTCTGACGCCACAAACCACATCACCAATGATCTGCAGAATCTCTCTGTGCACAGCGACTATGTTGGCAAAGACAAAGTCTCCGTCGGTAATGGGCAAGGTTTGCCTATTTCCAGCATTGGTTCTTCTGTTTTTCACACTAAGTCTGGATTGTTTAAACTCAATCACATTCTTCATGTTCCATCAATTTCTACAAATCTCCTTTCAGTTTATCAATTTGCTAAGGACAATAATTGCATTTTTGTTTTTGATGCTTCTGGTTTCACTATTCAGGATCGATTGGGGAAGATTCTTTTCCAAGGATCGACTAAAAATGGTCTCTACCCATTCCCAGCTGTTCACTGTTCATCGTCTTCTTCCTCTCCCGTTGCATTACTTGGTGAAAAAACATCATCAGAAGTCTGGCACAAGCGACTGGGACATCCTTCAGCTGCTGTCTTGCGTCATCTTCTTCCTTGTCTACCTGTTCATGGGACTTCATTACCTTCTTTTTGTGAATTTTGTCAATTTGGAAAACGATGCAAACTACCTTTTACTACTTCTACTACTGTTTCTTGTAAACCATTAGACTTGATTCATTGTGACATATGGGGCCCTGCTCCTATCACCTCTACTGATGGTTTCAGATATTACATCATTTTTGTAGATGATTTTACACGTTATACATGGTTTTATCCATTGATCAATAAATCGGATGCATATTCTGTCTTCTCCACTTTCAAGTTGTATGTTGAAAATTCACTTTCTTTAAAGATCAAATGTCTTCGTTCAGATGGGGGTGGTGAGTTTCTGAGCCATCGGTTTCAATCCTTATTGCGCTCAAATGGAATTACTCATCAGGTGTCCTGTCCATACACACCTGAACAAAATGGTTGCGCTGAACGCAAGCACAGACACTTAGTTGAAACAGGTCTTACACTTATTTTCAATGCAGGGATGCCAATCAAGTTTTGGACTGCAGCCTTTGCAACATCTGTATATCTCATTAACAGACTACCTGCTCGACAGTTGCATAACGTTTCCCCCTGGGAAAAACTTTTCCATCAGTCACCTAATTACTCTTCACTTCGCGTCTTTGGCAGTGCTTGCTATCCTTGGCTTAAGCCATACAACCTTCACAAATTGGAACCTAAAACAAGGCGATGTGTCTTTCTTGGGTATAGCCTGAATCACAAAGGATATAGATGCCTGGATATGAATTCTGGTCGTGTCTTTTTATCCAGACATGTGGCTTTCAATGAAACTGATTTCCCTTTCTCTAGTCCTCCACTTTCCCCACCAGCCATTTCCTCCACTACACCCTTTACACCATTTCAATGGCTCAGCTCTGTCACCCCCTCCTCTGTACTTGGCCCTTTTACATCACCTGCATCTTCCTCTGTCCTTGGACCAGCACCACATATTTGTCCCTTTCCTATGACAGTTCCCCTTCCCTCATGTCCTCCCATACAACCTACAGCAACCATCTCTTCTACACCATCCACTTCATCAGTCCCTTCAACCTCATCACTCCATACGCCCTCTATGAGTTCCCTGCCACTTCATTCACCCCCACCTACTATTGCAATTCACCCACCTAATGATCATCACACCACACCTCCTCCCTCACAAACCTCTTTTACTACTCCACAGCCTCCCCCAGGTATTTCCTCTTCCAATGCCCATCCTATGGTCACTCGGCTAAAGTCTGGCATTAGCAAAAAGAAGATCTTTCTTTCCACTAAACACCCTGTTCAGCTCCCTTCTAATCACTACTATGAATCTGTTGAACCCTCTAGTTACACTGAAGCAGCTAAATACCCAGCATGGCGCAGTGCTATGTCAGAAGAGTTCTCTGCACTTCAACGCCAAGGCACCTGGTCATTAGTTCCTTCCACACCAGACAAAAATATAGTTGGTTGTAAATGGGTATTCAAACTCAAGCATCATCCTGATGGTTCTGTTTCTAGACACAAGGCTCGTCTTGTCGCCAAAGGATTTCATCAACAACATGGTCTTGATTATACAGAGACATTCAGCCCTGTGGTGAAGCACTCTACCATTCGGATTATCCTCTCTCTTGCTGTCCATTATCACTGGTATCTTCAACAGCTTGATGTTACAAATGCGTTTCTCCATGGCATTCTCAATGAAGACATCTACATGGTCCAGCCACCTGGATTTGTTGATCCTGCTTTTCCTCATCACATATGTAAGCTTCACAAATCCTTATATGGGCTTAAACAGGCACCTCGTGCTTGGTTTGAGAGATTTTCCTCCTACCTTCTCAGTCTGGGGTTTGTGCCTACATATGCTGATCCTTCTTTGTTCCTTCGTCATCGCCACAACTCAATCACTATCATTCTTCTCTACGTTGATGATCTGATTCTCACAGGGAATGATAAATCTTACATTTCACACTTGATTCATCAGCTTAGTCAAGTGTTTGAGATGAAAGATCTGGGTCGTCTTCACCATTTTCTGGGTATTGAGGTGTCCTATACCTCTCGTGGTCTGTTTCTCTCACAAACAAAGTATACCAAGGATCTTCTGCAGCGCACCTCCATGATCAATTGCAAGCCTATTGGGTCTCCATGCTATTACAAAGATGGTGTTCTTAACAATTCAAATTCCACCTCAGTAGATCCTACACTATATCGCAGTATTGCTGGGGCACTCCAATACCTCACATTCACTCGCCCAGACCTTACCTTTGCTGTAAACCAAGCTTGTCAGCATATGCATCACCCTACCAACCATCACCTTGTTGCCTTGAAACGCATCCTGCGCTATTTGAAGGGCACTTTACAATTTGGTCTTCATATTCAACCTGGCCGCTTTCATCTTACAGCCTTTTCGGATGCAGATTGGGCTGGGGATCCTCTTGATCGTCGCTCCACCACAGGATTCTGTGTTTTTCTTGGACCCACTCCTATCTCATGGTCTGCCAAGAAGCAATCTACTGTTGCTCGTTCATCAACGGAAGCAGAGTATCGCTCCTTAGCTCATACTGCAGCTGAATTATCATGGGTGCGCACATTACTCAAGGATTTGCGGATTTGTCTTCCTTCTTGTCCTGCTATTTGGTGTGACAATGTTTCAGCAATTGCTTTAGCTTCCAATCCAGTGTTTCATGCCCGGACTAAACATGTCGAAGTTGATTACCACTTCATCAGGGAAAAGGTGCTTCGTAAAGACCTCTCTGTTCGTCATGTCTCTACTCAAGACAATGTTGCAGACATCTTCACCAAAGGCATTCATCCAAAGAGGTTTCACCTTCTTCGGTCCAAGCTGCTTGTTTCTGACAGACCCATCAGCTTGAAGGGGGATGTAAGAGATGAGTCAACTCAGAAGAAGAAATCCAGTGTTGTGATCACTGACTTAAACTGAATTCGTTGTCACTGTACAAAGGTCGTTAGTTTGTTATAACTACCTCAGTCTGTTAGAGACTGACTCATGTGCTATATATATATGTATGTACTCAGATGTAGACGATGAATGAATGAATGAAGAAAACATCTCTGGTTCTTCTTCTCTGTTTCGCTTCTGCTTCTTCTTCTTCTTCTTCTCTGGTTCTTCTCTGATTCTTCTTCTTCTTCATATGCATCCTCTGCAAGTTGTTAGTATGAAGATGCTTGTATAGAGGTTTTATGTCCTGTAACTCTCTGTGCGCCCCAGTAAATCCCAAACTCAGCAAGCACTAGATAAAGCATCACATAGACAAGATAAGCAGGCCAACCAACTTCACTTATACTGGGAGAAACACCTGGTCCAGCCCCTTTCCATCATGTATGCAATTGTTGGAAGAGCACCATACCATGGCAGGACTTTCATTGAGGGGAGATGATCCTATGAGAGATGTCTCTCACCTTAAATGAGAGATTGTGTGGGGCCCTCACATCCATATCCAATACCAACAACTTAAATGTGAGCCCCCTACCCCTATCTCTCATATAAGGTGAGAGATATCTCTCATAGGAGCATCTCCCTTCATTGAGACTATTATTTGAAAACGCATGGATTCATTTGAAGGTATCGAATCTGCATAGACAACTAACTTCTAAAACAAACTCGTACAAAAATCACAGAAAGATAATTTAGGGACATTCTAACCTGGAATAAATGCATGGCTCTTAAGCCCCGGTCCACCCCTACTGCAACTAAGGGTGGCGAAATGGAAATCAGATAGAACCTGGCTCGATCCCAACTTGTCAATTTGAACTCATTAATAAATAGTCAGGGTTCCATTTGAGGTTATACTTGGTACTAATCTAACCTACCCAACCTAAACTTGGCCCAAACTGAGTTCAACCGTGCTACACGGCCCGAACTTGTGCCCGGGCCGTAACGGTCCCCCCTGGGGACCGTGCCACGGCCCGGGCACAAGCTTTGGGCCGAGTGGACTTTTCATGGAGCCTAGGCTCACCAATGCCAGTGCCTATTTATGGTAGTGGGGATGTATGTGGATCATATATGGATAGGGTTAGGTGAAGTTCCAATCTCACCTAATCATTCATGGACTATGAGATGGGCCATTGACAATGATAATGGTGCATGTAATTCTGATTTCAAATTGCCTAAATTACAACCTTTGGATGATCGGATGGAATTCAATTTCACCATCCCTTTATTCATGTGATACTAATGTTAAGCATGGAACCTCAAGGGATAGCTCAGTTGGCGTAGGACCACGGTTTGCACCCGAAGATTGTAGGTTCGAAACTGCACTACCACACTAGGGTTCCAGGGGAGTTTACCCGGCTTCCCTCTGGGCCCGAAGGGATTAGTCAAGCCCAAAGGGTTGGTAACCCTCCGATAGAAAAAAATAAAAATAAAAAATGTTAAGCACGGACTATCTAGCATCAGAACTTACTCAAATGGGCTCCAAACAAGTCATCACATCACATCATTGTGTCATCTTACTAGAATGATCAAGAGTGTGGAAATTCTGCTTGATTTAGCAAGTCGTTGCTTGCTACATTTATCCACTTGGGACATTTCTATGATTGTACATGCACCTCATTCCGTTCAGTTAAATGAACTTGGGAACTAAAATATCCTCTTCATCGTTTCATTGGAATGATTATATGGAAAGTTTGCAAGTTACAAGGCTTACGGGCCCATTTAGATACCAAAAATCAAATCCGGTGTACATTTTCAATCCAAATGCCATCGAAGGGAAGGTCAAACTAGAAAATCTCCCTTCCAACACACTCATGGTTTAGTGGTGTTGGCATCTCCGTTTCACACAAAGGACTGGTCGATAATGGGATGTAAACGGATATCCGATTTTCTAATTATCCTTAGGTTTTGACTCATAAAAAACTATGTTTTGGAGTTTGTTTTGGATTTTGATTTATAAAAGGGTCCAGATCTAGAACCTAATTTAGGTTTAATTGGTCTAGTTTTGGATCCATATAGGTTCCGATCCATGGACCTAGCGCATGGATGTGCATTTTTAATAGATGGTTCTTGACCTTTGTATAGGCTACTGTCAAAGGCTTCATGTAACAATCTATATAGTTCTAAAGATGCAGAGATTTATCAGTTGTGGAAGGTAGACTTGATACACTGTTATTGAATTGAATGATATCTCTATTTTAATAAAAAAAGATCTAAAGA
Source organism: Litsea cubeba (assembly GCA_012931725.1). Classification (NCBI taxonomy): domain Eukaryota; kingdom Viridiplantae; phylum Streptophyta; class Magnoliopsida; order Laurales; family Lauraceae; genus Litsea; species Litsea cubeba. The sequence continues at coordinate 99,081,385 of CM022948.1, forward strand.
TTAAAAAAAGTCGAAATTGGTTTTGGAACTATGTTCAGAACTAGGAAAACAAGTTCAAAGATAGAATCGGATCCACAACCAAAACCACCTTTACAAATTGGTTCCAGTATTGGCCGGGTCTAGAAGTCTAATATGGTTCTGGCTTGAAATCGACCCATTTGCATCCCCGATTCCTTGGTGATGGATTCTACGTAGCCTATGAACTCCTATCATTTTGATTGGGCCCCACAAACCTGCCCTATTTTATATTTGTCAACTAGTCTGAATCATATGAGACTTTAATCAAAAGAAATCCCGAGTTAAAGAAGGAGAAATGTATACTGGTGCACACCTATTGAAGTATGAACCATTCAAAATAAGCTTCCTCCAGGCTCCAAGTAAATGGATAAATCCTCAAATTTTATGTATTCATTAATTTCAGCAGATTTTCAAATTAATTTCAAAGTCTCAGCCAGCTGTAAACTATTCCGCGTACAATGGAAAGTTCGCGTACAACGGTGGTATGTTTCCACGTCCAAAAGGATATTTATATATACGGCTGCTTCTCCTACACTCTTCTCACACTCTTCTGCGATCGATGGCTCTCTCTCGTGAGCCTTGATTCTCTGCTGTTAAAGGTAAGGAGATTGGGTTTTCGCTCACAAAACCTCCTTCTGCTTTTCGATGTTTTGGGGTAATGTCCGTATGTTAAGAGATTGGGTTTTCCCCACAAAACCTTCTTCTTCTGCTTTTCGATGTTTTGGGATAATGTCTATATGTTTTCTATAAGCTAGGGTTTTCTAGAATGTTTCGTGTACAGAGTGTGAATCTAGGGTTTTCTAGAATGCTTTGTGCAGAGAGTGTAAATCTAGGGTTTTCTATAATGTTTCGTGCACAGAGTGTGAAGCTGTATGAATCTAGGGTTTTCTAGCATGTTTTGTGCATAGAGTGTGAATCTAGGATGTTTTGTGCACAGAGTGTGTTATACAATTCCAGTTAAAGATTGCCACTCTGATTATGGAAATTGGGATTTTCGTGGGTTCATGTGGATTGAATTAATGGCTATCTGTTTCACTGTGCGTTTGGGCAGTGTAGGAATTGAAGATTATATTGGGTGGGATTCTTCTTCCTCCTTTGAAGTTTGGAGATACATACAGTGAAACTGATAAAGTATTTTGAAAATTCTAATTAGAACAACGGATAAACACTCAGTGGTGGTAAGCAGCTACCCCTTGTAAGAGTGGGTGGATCCGATGGTAAGCAGGTAGCTGCAGTAGGTGGTGGTGGGATTTGGGAGTCAAATAGTTGGTTGCAAGTACAGGAACCGAGGTGAGGAATGGATGGATTGTAGAGGGGCTGAGTTTCAGTGGAGAAAATGCTGGTAGTGTGAAATTGGGATTTTTGTGTGTTCATGTGGATTGAATTAATGGCTATCTGTTTCACTGTGCATTTGGGACAGTGAAACTGATAAAGTAAAAGGCCATCATATTCAAAGCCTTGGCCATCAAATATCAGGGGTTGGCTTGAAGAGTTTTACTGGAGGATTCCAAACCACTCAAATTCTTGGAAATTCTTCAAGTGCAAATTTTTGAAAGGCATTTTGGGATTTAAAAATTTTGAGTATTCTATGGGCCTTTTTTTTTTTTTAGCTATTTCACTTTTAGCTGTTTTTTGCAAACAGGTGTAAGAATCAGAAGCTATGTGTGACCGGATTATCTCTAAAACTTTTGAGAGTTACAGTAGTGTCTAGAGATTTTGAGAGCTTCAATCTAACATTGGTGGCGTTGTGATCAGGTTAGAGAACTTATTTTCTCCTTCAATTTTGCAGTTTCTTCTTCTTTATTTATTTATTATTCTATCTATTGACTATTTTGATTTCTTGTGACTGTTTATTTGATAGGTAGGTTTTATTTTAAAATTTTTCTGTTTAGCTTGTATTAGAAATTTTCAAGAGCTGAATTTTCTCTTGTGGGAGTCCCGCCATGCGTGAAACCTATCTTTTCCTCCTCTGCATTAAAGGCAGCCCTAAGGTTTCATGCATGGCTCTTTGTGGATGCCCGTGGAAGAAAGCCGGAAGATTAACTATACTTTTTTATATTGCTCTCTTATATATATATATATAGATGAGAATTCTATTTAATTCTTTGCCAGTGATGGTAGATATTGATGTTTAACTGTACCTTTTTATTAATTACATTTTTATATTTTTGAATGAGAATTCTGTATAACTCTTTGCAAGTGATGGTTGATGTTAATGTTTAATTGCACCTTTTTTTTTCATATTTAGATGAGAATTCCGTATAATTCTTTGCAAGTGATGGTTGATATTAATGGAAGGTGATATGGATTGGTTCCCCTCCTTAATGTCTACCTATTCAACATTTATTATACTGTACTATAGTTAATTTTTTTCTTTTATGTTTTTTAGTTTTCATGACATATTTGGTGCCTTGAACACGCTAGATGCATAAATTTTAGAATTGATTGGTCGTTACTGAGTACTATCCCGGTAGAATCCCAGTTTGTCCCCTGTAATTGTTTATTCTTATAATTCTTTAAATAACAACCCTTGATGACCATGAATTCCCGAGTGAACTATCATTAAAAAAAAAATGAATTCCCGAGTCAACTACAATAACTCACCATTACATACATTCGAGATACGGGAAAGAAAATGGTCTAATCAATGATGCCATAGATTATTTTAATCTAAAACAACTTTAGTTAGCCATCAACCTTCTCACGACTATCAACCACAACCACAACCACAACCACAACCACAATGATTTATTGCAACTTTTCATAGACATCTATTTAACAACCCTTGATGACCAGAATTTATAGGGACAACCGAAGTAACTCATGACCACTTACATCCAAAACGTGAAAACAAACCATTGTCACTCATTCCTTAGAATTTATAATCTCAACCAACAACCGTTGGTCAAATACTTTCATGATTAAGCAAATGGCAACCATCATTGATCACTTATCACAAATCATAAACAACGCTTGAAGACTATGATCGATTATTCAAACTTATCGCCACAATTATAGGCGACAAAACTATACATCTTTGCCAATCAAGGGGTATCAAACCAGCTAAGGTTGCCATTTTTTTTAGTTTTAATCCATGATGACATATGCGGAGTTGTATTGGCTTTGTGATATTACAATTTTGCAAAACTCTTGCCGCGTGAAATTTCAACTTGTGTTTGGAATAAAAGGTTTTGTTTTTTGAAAGATCAGCTCCTTTTGAAATATAATATTTTTTTTGAAAGATTATCTTTTTTTTTGAACCATCACCTGTTTTTTTGGAAAGATCAGTTTTTTTTTTTAAAATATATGCTTGTTTTGAAATTTAAGGTTTTTTTTTTGAAATATCAGCTTTTTTTTATGAAAGATCATTTTTTTTAAATATAAGTTATTTAAATATAAGTTTTTCTTTTTAAAGCTAAGCATTTTTTTTGAAAGATCAGCTCTTTTTTTTGAAATAAATTTTTTTTTGAAATTATAAGCTTTTTTTGAAAAATAAGCTTTTTATTTTTTTGAAAGATCGTTTTTTTTTTTAAATATAAGTTTTTCTTTTCAAAGATAATCTTTTTTTTTTTTTGTAATATAAGTTTTTTTTTTGAAATATAAACTTTGTTTGAAAGATAAGCTTTTTTTTTTTTTTTTAAAAGATAAGCTTTTTCTGAATCACAACCTTTTCACATCAACCATCAACTCTCATGAACATCAACTATTACAACAATTATAAATTTTTGTTTTCTTAAACTTTTCCAATCAACAACCCTTGATGATCTTGAATTTCCAGGGCCACCTAAAATAACCTATGCCTACTTACATCCAAATTGTGAAACACTAACAACAATCGCTTATTCTTAGAATTGATAATCTGAACCATTGATCGTTTGTCAAATACTCATGATTGAGAAAAATAACCACCAGCGATCACTTCACACAAATCATAAAAAAACATCAGTAGACTATGATCGATGATTCAAACTTCTGTCCATAGTCAATAGCCATCGGCGACAAAACCAATCGTTGGTCAAATACTTTCATGATTTAGCAAATGACAACCACAATTGATCACTTATCACAAATCATAAACTACGTTTGAATACTATGATCGATTATTGAGACTTAGCACCACAATTATAGGCGACAAAACCGTACATCTTTGCCAATCAAGGGGTGTCAAAACAGCTAAGGATGACATTTTTTTTTATTTTTAATCCATGATGACCTATGATGAGTTGTATTGGCTTTGTGATATTCCAATTTTACAAAACTCTTGCCGTGTGGAATTTCAACTTGTGTTTAAAAGATCAGCTTTTTTTAAAATATAATTTTTTTTTCCTTGGAAGATTAGCTTGTTCTGAAAGATTAGCTGTTTTAGGGAAAAATCAGTTTTTTTTTTTTTTTTTTTTTTTTGAAAGAAGAACTTTTAGTTGAAAGATCCTTTCTTTTTTTTGAAATATAGGCTTGTTTTGAAATATAAGTTTTGTTTTTGAAATATATGTTTTTTTGTGAAAGATTTTTTTTTTTTGAAAGATCATCTTTTTTTGAAAGATTGGGTTTTTTTTTTTTTTTTTAAATATAAGTTCTTTTTAAAGATACGCTTCTTTTTTTAAAGATTTTTTCTGAGCAACAACCTTCTCACATCAACCATTAACTCTCAAGAGCATCAACTATTACAACGACAATCAATTTGTATTTTTCTCAACTTCTCCAATTAACAACCCTTGACGATCTTGAATTTCCAAAGACTCCTAAAATAACCCTTGCACACTTAAATCCAAACCGTGAAACACTAACAACTGTCGCTTATTCTTACAATTGATAATCTCAACCACTGATATTTTGTCAAATACTCTCATGATTGAGAAAAATAACCACGAGCGTTCACTTCTCGCAAGTCATAAACAACTTTGGTCAACCTGAATTCCCGAATCAACCTGGGTACTCACGATTCTTTACTTCATCTATGCAAACAGTAGGCTGCTACTTCTCACAGATCATAAACATCATTTCATTTGATTCATGAAAACCTAACCTCGGTCGCAATGGCCTTTTAATATCCCATTGAGTTGAAGTTCTAGTTGTGCGGGGTTCTTTCTTGTGTCTAAATGATTGATGATGAACTTTATAGACTAATAAATAAAATACAAGTAAACTTCGCACGTCAACAATTCCAATAACATTTTATGCTCGCTACTTTCAGCCACAACGATTTATTCTTAAATCCGCCAATTAGAACAGCTCTAGATCACCGTAAATTCCCATGTCAAGTACGAAAGCTCACGATTGTTGAAAATATCAATACAAAACAGTACATCTTTACGAATCCAAGAGAATCTTAACGAACAAAGGATGCATTCATATGTTTCTATTCTCAACAAACTTAGTCTCAATCGATTCACCAACGTGCAAACTACGCGCTCAACTCTATTTGCATTAATTAGTGCTCACGACTTTCAACGAGAACACTTTCTCCCACAATTGTTTATTCTTAAAATTGTTTAAATAACAACCCTTTATGACCACGAATACCCTAGTCAACCAGAATGACTCATCATTACATACATACGACATGTGTAAAAACAACAATGGCCTAATCATTGACATACGCTGTTTTCAAACTACATCGATATTACTAGTGTTTCCTTTCAAAACATATATATATTTTAAAGTTTTATTTTTCTGAATGATAAGCTTTGTTTGAAAGATCAGTTTTTTTTGGAATAAAAATTTGCTTTTTAAAGATCAGCTGTTTTTTGGAAATATCAACTTTGTTTTCAAAGATGAACTTTTTTTTTGTAAGATCAGTTTTTTTTTTGAAATAGAAGTTTATTTTTGGAAAATTCGTTATTTTGTGAAAGGTTTTTTTTTTTTTTTTAATGATCAGCCTTTTTTCAAAGATCACCTTTTTTCAAATTTAAGCTTTTTTTTTGGAAGATAAGCGTTTTTTTGAAAGATCAACTTTGCCTTTGGAAACATCATCTTTTTTGTTTGAAATTTAATTTTTTTTTTGAAATATAAGCATTGTTTGAAAGAAAAGCATTTTTTTAGTAAATCAGTTTTTTTTTTTTTTTTGAAAAATAAGTTTTTTTTTTTGAAAGATCAGCTTGTTTTGAAGGATCAGCTATTTTTTAAAATATAGGTTTTTTAAAAATAAGTTTTTTTGAAATATAAATTTCTCATCTTTTTTTTCAAAGATATAATCTTTCTGACCAACAACCTACTCACATCAACCATTAACTCATTAACATCAACTATTACAACGACTACAAATTTTTATTTTTCTCAGACTTCTCCAATTAACAACCCTTTATGTTTTTGAATTTCGAGGGACTCCTAAAATAACCCATGCATACTTACATCCAAATTGTGAAACACCAACAACAGTCGCTTATTCTTAGAATTGATAATCTCAACCATTGATCGTTTGTCAAATACTCATGATTTAGAGAAAGAACTAGCAACCATCACTTCTCTCAAATCATAAACAACATCAGCAAACTATGATCGATGATTCAAACTTCTCTCCAAAGCCATCGGCGACAAAATCAACCGCTGGTTAAATACTTTCATGTTTAAGCAAATGACTACCATCATTGATCACTTATCACAAATCATAAACAGCCATCAAAGAGTATGATGGATCATTCAGTCTGATCTCCACCATTATCAACTGCAAAACAATACATCTTTGCCTATCTAGGTGCATAAATCAACCATGGATGACATACGCATTTTTCAGTCCATTACAACTATTGTTTCCATCCGTGACGACCTCACCAGAGTCGTAATGGCCTTTTGATATTCTATTCTGACGAGTTCTGGGCGTGCGGAGTTCTGACTTGTGTCTGGATGATAGATGACCTTGACAGACCCAAAATTACAATACAAGCGATCTTCGCATGCCAACGATGGCTACAAAATTTTATGCTCCGGGCTTCGAACCAGAGTGTTGTATTTGTAAACTCACCAATAATATCAACCCACGGTTACCTTGAATTCCCGAGTCAACCTAGTTGTCATGATTTTTTGCTTCATATATGCAAAACAGTACTTCTTTAGGAATCCAAAGGAATTGCAACCTAGTTGTCATGATTTTTTGCTTCATATATGCAAAACAGTACTTCTTTAGGAATCCAAAGGAATTGTAACCAACGAAGGACGTCCAATGATCACTTCTCACAAATCATGGACGTCCTTTTAGATTCTGTTGAGTTTTTTCTGACTTGTCATCACAATTATCGACGACATAACTGTACTGTATACAAGTCAATAACAATCGTTTAAAGACTATGATCGATTATTCAGACTTATCACCACAATTATAATCGACAAATCTATACATCTTTGCCAATGAAGGGGTCTCAAACTAGTCGTGGATGGCATTTTCTTTAGTTTTAGTCCATGATGACCTATGCTTAGTTGTTTTGGCTTTGTGATATTCCAATTTTACAAAACTCTTGCTGTGTGGAATTTCAACTTGTGTTTGTAACATCAGTTTTTTTTTTTTGAAAGATCGGCTTTGTTTCGAAAGATAAGCTACGTTTGAAATATAAGTTTTTTTTTTTTTTTTTGATAGATCAGCTTTTGTTTAGAAGGATAAGCTCTTTTATGGAAAGATTAACTTTTTTTTTTTTGAAGGATTAGTTGTTTTTGAAATATATGCTTTTTTTGTGAAAGATAATTTTTTTTTGAAGGATCGTCTTTTTTTGAAAGATTGGCTTTTTTTTTTTATAAAAATAAGCTTCTTTATTTTTTTATGAAAGATTTGTTTTTTGAAAGTTCAGCTTTTTTGTTTGAAATATCTGTCTATTTTTGTATTTTTTTTAAGGATTAGTTGTTTTTGAAATATATGCTTTTTTTGTGAAAGATAAATTTTTTTTGAGGGATCGTCTTTTTTTGAAGATTGGTTTTTTTTTTTTAAATATAAGTTTTTTTTTTTTAAAGATAAGCTTCTTTTTTTTTTTTGAGAGTTCAGCTTTTTTGTTTGAAATATATGTCTATTTTTTGAAATATATATAAGCTTTGTTTGAAAGATGATCTTTTTTTTTTCTTTGAAGGATAGAATTTTTCTGAGCAACAACCTTCTCACATCGACCATTAACTCACGAACATCAACTATTGCAATGACTCTGAATGTTTATTTTTCTGAGACTTCTCCAATTAACAACCCCTGATGATCTTGAATTTCGAGGGACTCCTAAAATAACCCATGCATATCTCCATCCAAATTGTGAAACACCGACAACATTCTCTTATTCTTATAATTGATAATCTCAACCATTGATCTTTTGTCAAATACTCATGATTGAGAAAAATAACCCCCAGCGATTGCTTCTCACAAGTCATAAACAACATCAGCAGACTATGATCGATGATTTAGACTTCTCTCCATAGTCAATAGCCATCGGCGACAAAACCAACCGTTGATCAAATACTTTCATGATAAAGCAAACGACAACCATCACTGATCACTTATCACAAATCATAAACAAAGTTTGAAGAGTATGATCGATCATTTAGACTTATCACCACAATTATAGGCGACAAAACTATACATCTTTGCCAATCAAAGGGTCTCAAACCAGCTAAGGATGACATTTTTTTAGTTTTAATCCATGATGACCTATGCTGAGTTGTATTGGCTTTGTGACATTCCAATTTTACAGAACTCTTGGTTCGTGGAATTTCATCTTGTGTTTGAAATATCAGGTTTTTTTTTTTTTTTTTTGACAGATCATCTTTTTTTGAAATATAATTAATTTTTTAAAGATAATCTTTTTTTTTTGAAAATTCTGCGGTTTTTTGGAAAGATCAGGTTTTTTTTTTTTGAAAGATCAGTTTATTTTATTTTGAAATATATGCTAGTTTTGAAATTTAAGTTTTTTTTTTTGAAATATATATTTTTTTTGTGAAAGTTAAAATTTTTTTGAAACATAAGTTTTTATTTGAATGATCATTTTAAATATATGTTTTCTTTTAAAGGTAAGTTCTTTTTTTTTTTTTGAATGATCAACTTTTTTTTGAAATATAACCTTTGTTTGGAAAATAATCTTTTTCTTTTTTTAAAAGATCATTCTTGTTTTAAAATATAAGTTTTTCTATTTAAATAGAAACTGTCTTTTTTCAAAGATAAGCCTTTTATTTTGAAATATAAGTTTTTTTTTTTTTTTAAATATAAGATTTGTTCTGAGCAACAACCTTCTCACATCAGCCATTAACTCTCAAGACCGTCAACTATTACAACGACTATCAATTTGTATTTTTCTCAGACTTCTCCAATTAACAACCCTTGCTTCTCTTGAATTTCCAGATACTCCTAAAATAACCCATGCACACTTAAATCCAAACCGTGAAACTTTAACAATAGAACAACAGTTGCTTATTCTTACAATTGATAATCTCAACCACTGATCTTTACGAATCCAAGAGAATCTTAACGAACAAAGGACATCATTCATATGTTTCTATTCTCAACAAACTTAGTCTCAATCGATTCGCCAACATGCAAACTACGTGCTCAACTCTATTTGCTTTAATTAGTGCTCACGACTTTCGCTTTTTGGAAATATCAGCTTTTTTTTTTAATGATGAACTTTTCTTTTGTAAGATCAGTTTTTTTTTTTTTGAAATAAAAGTTTATTTTTGGAAAATACGTTTTTTTTTTTTGAAATAATTTTTTTTTAATGATCAGCCTTTTTTCAAAGATCACCTTTTTTTCAAATATAAGCCTTTTTTTAAAGATAAGCGTTTTTCTTTTTGAAAGATCAACTTTGTTTTTGTAAACATCATCTTTCTTGTTTGAAATATAATTTTTATTTGAAATATAAGCGTTGTTTGAAACAAAAGTATTTTTTTAGAAAATCAGTTTTTTTTTTGAAATATAAGTTTTTTTTTTTTTTCAGAGATGAGCTCTTATTTTTTCGAAGATATAATCTTTCTGACCAACAACCTACTCACATCAACCATTAACCCATTAACATCAACTATTACAGCGACTACAAATTTTTAATTTTTCTCAGACTTCTCCAATTAGCAAGCCTTGATGTTTTTGAATTTCGAGGGACTCCTAAAATAACCCATGCATACTTACATCCAACTTGTGAAACACTAACAACAGTCGCTTATTCTTATAATTGATATCTCAACCATTGATCTTTTGTCAAATACTCTCATGATTTAGAGAAAGAACCACCAGCCATCACTTCTCACAAATCATAAACAACGTCAGCAAACTATGATCGATGATTCAAACTTCTATCCAAAGCCATCGTCGACAAAATCAACCACTGGTTAAATACTTCCATTTTTAAGCAAATGACTACCATCATTGATCACTTATCACAAATCATAAACAACCATCGATCATTCGGTCTTATCACCACTGTTATCAAATGCAAAACCATACATCTTTGCCTATCTAGGTGCATCAAATCAACCATGGATGCAATACGCATTTTTCAGTCCATTGCAACTATTGTTTCAATCTGTGACGACCTCACCAGAGTCGTAATGGCCTTTTGATATTCTATTCTGACGAGTTCTGGGCGTGCGGAATTCTGACTTGTATCTAGATGATAGATGACCTTGACGGACTCAAAATTACAATACAAGCGATCTTCGTATGCCAACGATGGCTACAAAATTTTATGCTCCCGGCTTCGAACCAGAGTGTTGTATTTGTAAAATCACCGATAATATCAACCCACGGTTACCTTGAATTCCCGAGTCAACCAAATTAGTCATGATTATTTGCTTCGTCTATGCAAAACAGTACTTCTTTAGGAATCCAAAGGAATTGTAACCAACTAAGACATGCAATGATCACTTCTCACAAATCATGGATGTCCTTTAAGAGTCTGTTGTGTTTTTATGACTTGTCATCACAATTATCGACGACATAACTATACAAATCATAAACATCGTTTAAAGACTATGATCGATTCTTCAGACTTATCACCACAATTATAGGCGACAAAGCTATACATCTTTGCCAATCAAGGGGTCTCAAACCAGCTGAGGATGGCATTTTTTTTTTTTTTTAGTTTTAATCCATGATGACCTATGCTTAGTTGTTTTGGCTTTGTGATCTTCCAATTTTACAAAACTGGTGCTATATGGAATTTCAACTTGTGTTTGAAAGATAAGTTTTTTTTTTTTTTTTAAAAAGATCGGCTTTGTTTAGAAAGATGAGCATTTTTTTGAAATATAAGTTTTTTTTTTTTCGATAGGTCAGCTTTTGTTTAGAAGCATAAGCTCTTTTATGGAAAGTGCAGCTTTTTTTTTTTTTAGGATTAGTTGTTTTTGAATTATATGCTTTTTTTGTGAAAGATAAATTTCTTTTTTGAAAGGTCATCTTTTTTTTTTTGAAAGATTTGCTCTTTTTAGAGATAATTTTTATTTTTTTTTATGAAAGATCAGTTTTTGTTGTTTGAAAGTTCAGGTTTTTTGTTTTAATATGTCTATTTTTTGAAATATAAGCTTTGTTTGAAAGATAATCTTTTTTTTTTCTTTGAAAGATAGGGTTTTTTGAGCAACAACCTTCTCCCATCAACTGTTAACTCTCACTTGCAATGACTATGAATGTTTATTTTTCTGAGACTTATGCGATTAACAACCCTTGAATTTCGAGGGACTCCTAAAATAACCCATATATACTTGCATCCAAATTGTGAAACACTGACAACATTCGCTTATTCTTAGAATTGATAATCTCAACCATTGATCTTTTGTCAAATACTCTCATGATTGAGAAAAAATAACCACCAGCGATCGCTTCTCACAAATCATAAACAGCGTCAGCAGACTATGATCGATGATTCAGACTTCTCTCCATAGTCAATAGCCATCGGCGACAAAACCAACCGTTGGTCAAATACTTTCATGATTAAGCAAACGACAACCATCATTGATCACTTATCACAAATCATAAACAAAGTTTGAAGATTATGATCGATCATTCAGACTTATCACCACAATTATACGTATCAAAACTATACATCTTTGCCAATCAGTTTATTTATTTTTAAATAAATCTTTGTTCTGAAATATAAGGTTTTTTTTTTTTTGAAATATATGCTTGTTTTAAAATATAAGTTTTCCTTTTTAAATAGAAAATTTCTTATTTTAAAAGAGAAGCTTTTTTTTTTTTGAAATATAAGTTTTTTTTTTAATATAAGCTTTTTTCGAATGATAAGCTATTATTTTTCGAAAGATAATCTTTTTTTGACCAACAACCTTCTCACATCAATCATTAACTCTCAAGAACATCAACTATTACAACGGCTATCAATTTGTATTTTTCTCAGACTTCTCCAATTAACAACCCTTGACGATCTTGAATTTCCAGAGACTACGAAAATAACCCCCTGCACACTTAATCCTAACCGTGAAACACTAAAAACAGATGCTTATTCTTACAATTGATAATCTCAACCACTGATCTTTTGTCAAATACTCTCATGATTGAGAAAAATAACCACGAGCGATCACTTCTCACAAGTCATAAACAACGTTGGTCAAACCTATATTCCCGAATCAACCTGGGTACTCACGATTATTTACTTCATCTATGCAGAACAGTAGGCGGCTGCTACTCACAGATCATAGACATCATTTGATTTGATTCATGAAGACCCAAAACCTCTTTCGCAATGTCCTTTTAATATCCCATTGGGATGAAGTTCTAGTTGTGCGGAGTTCTTTCGTGTATGAATGATTGATGATGAACTTTACAGACTAATAAATAAAATACAAGCAAACTTCGCTCGTCAACAATTCCAATAACATTTTATGCTCGTTACTTTCAACCACAACGATTTATTCTTAAATCCGCCAATTAGAACAACTCAAGATCACCGTAAATTCCCATGTCAAGTAGGAAAGCTCACGATCGTTTAAAATATCAATACAAAACAATACATCTTTACGAATCCAAGAGAATCTTAACGAACAAAGGACGTCATTCATATGTTCTATTCTCAACAAACTTAGTCTCAATCGATTCGCCAACATGCAAACTACGCGCTAACTCTATTTGCATTAATTAGTGCTCACGAGTTTCAACGAGAACACTTTCTCCCACGATTGTTTATTCTTAAAATTGTTTAAATAACAGCCCTTTATGACCACGAATATCCTAGTCAACCAGAATGACTCATCATTACATACATACGACATGTGTAAAAAAAACAGTGGTCTAATCATTGACATACGCTGTTTTCAAACTACAACGATCTTATTTGCGTTACCTTTTGAAACATAAACTATTTTTTTTTTTTAAGTTTTATTTTTTATGGAAGTTAAGCTTTGTTTGGAAGATCAGTTTTTCTTTTTAAAGTTCAGTTTTTTTTGGAATATAAATTTGTTTTTGAAAGATCAGCTGTTTTTTGGAAATATCAGCTTTTTTTTAAAGATGAACTTTTTTTTTTGTAAGATCAGTTTTTTTTTTTTTTTTTGAAATAGAAGTTTATTTTTGGAAAATACATTTTTTTTGTGAAAGATCTGCTTTTTTTTTTTAATGATCTGCCTTTTTTCAAAGATCACCTTTTTTCAAATATAAGCCTTTTTTTAATGATCAACTTTATTTTTGGAGACATCGTCTATTGTTGAAGTATATATGCGTTTTTGAAATATAAGCATTATTTGAAAGAAAAGCATTTTTTTAGAAAATCAGTTTTTTTTTTTTTGAAAAATTAGTAGTTTTTTTGAAAGATCAACTTGTTTTGATGGATCAGTTTGTTTTTTTTAAATATAAGTTTTTGAAAGATAAGCTTTGTTTTTTTAAAGATCAGCTTTTTGTTTGAAATATAGTTCTTTTTTGTGAGATGTGCTTTTTTTTTTTTTGTCGAAAATATAATTTTTCTATCCAACAACCTACTCACATCAACCATTAACTCATTAACATCAACTATTACATGGACTACTAATTTTTATTTTTCTCAACCCTCTCCAATTAGCAACCCTTGATGTTTTTGAATTTCGAGGAAACTGCTAGAATATCCCATGCTTACTTATATCCAACTTGTGAAACACTAACAACTGTCGCTTATTCTTAGAATTGATAATCTCAACCATTGAATTTTTGTCAAATACTCATGATTTGGAGAAAGAACCACCAGCCATCACTTCTCTCAAATCTTAAACCACATCAGCAAACTATGATCGATGATTCAAACTTCTCTCCAAAGCCATCGGCGACAAAGTCAACCGCTGGTTAAATACTTTCATTTTTAAGCAAATGACTACCATCATTGATCACTTATCACAAATCATAAACAGCCATCAAAAAGTATGATGGATCATTCAGTCTTATTTCCACTATTATCAATTGCAAAACCATACCATTTTGCCTATCTAAGTGCATCAAATCAACCATGGATGACATAGCATTTTTCAGTCCATTGCAACTATTGTTTCAATCCGTGACGACCTCACCAGAGTCGTAATGGCCTTTTGATATTCTATTCTGACGAGTTCTGGGCGTGCGGAGTTCTGACTTGTGTCTTGGATGATAGATGACCTTGACAGACTCAAAATTACAATACAAGCGATCTTCGCATGCCAACGATGGCTACAAAATTTTATGCTCCCGGCTTCGAACCAGAGTATTGTATTTGTAAAATCACCGATAATATCAACCCACGGTTGCCTTGAATTCCCGAGTCAACCTAGTTAGTTATGATTATTTGCTTCATCTATGCAAAACAGTACTTCTTTAGGAATCCAAAGGAATTGTAACCAACGAAGGACGTCCAATGATCACTTCTCTCAAATCATGGACGTCCTTTCAGATTCTGTTGTGTTTTTCTGACTTGTCATCACAATTATCGACGACATAACTACACAAATCATAAAGATCGTTTAAAGACTATGATCGATTATTCAGACTTATCACCACAATTATAGGCGACAAATCTATATACATCTTTGCCAATCAAGCGGTCTCAAACCAGCTGTGGATGGCATTTTTTATTTGTTTTACTCCATGGTGACCTATGCTTAGTTGTTTTGGCTTTGTGATATTCCAATTTTACAAAACTCTTGCTGTGTGGAATTTCAACTTGTGTTTAAAACATCAGTTTTTTTTTTTTTGAAAGATCGGCTTTGTTTAGAAAAATAAGCTTTTTTGAAAGATCAGCTTTTTTTGAAATATAAGTTTTTTTTTAATGACATTTTTTTTAGTTTTAATCCATGATGACCTATGTTGAGTTGTATTGGCTTTGTGACATTCCAATTTTACAAAACTCTTGGTGCGCGGAATTTCATCTTGTGTTTGAAATATCCTGTTTTTTCTCCTGTTTTTTTTTTTCTGACAGATCATCTTTTTTGTAATATAATTTTTTTTTTGAAAGATCATCTTTTTTTTTGAAATATCAACTATTTTGAAATATATGCTTGTTTTGTAATATAATGTTTTTTTTTCAAATATAAATTTTTTTTTTTGGGAAGGTTAAGTTTATTTTTGAAACATAAGTTCTTTTTGAAATATCAGTATCTTTTTAAAATATATGTTTTTCTTCTTAAAGATAAGCTTATTTTTTTTTGGAAATATAATATTTTTTTTTGTGAAATATTACCTTTGTTTGGAAAAGAAATTTTTTTTTTTTGAAAGATCAGTTTTGTTTAAAAATATAAGTTTCTTTAAATATAATTTTTTTCTTTTTAAAATGAGACTTTCTTTTTTTTCAAAGATAATCGTTTTTATTTTGAAATATAATTTTTTTTTTTTTGAAATATAAGATTTGTTCTGAGCAAGAACCTTCTGACATCAACCATCGACTCTCAAGAACATCAACTATTACAACGACTATCAATTTGTATTTTTCTCAGACTTGTCCAATAACAACCCTTGACAATCTTGAATTTCCAGAGACTCCTAAAATAACCCTTGGACACTTAAATCCAAACCGTGAAACGCTTTTTCTTACAATTGATAATCTCAACCACAAATCTTTTGTCAAATACTCTCATGATTGAGAAAAATAACCACGAGCGATCACTTCTCACACTTCTCACAAGTCATAAACAACGTTGGTCAACCTATATTCCCGAATCAACCTGGGTACTCACGATTATTTACTTCATCTATGCAGAACAGTAGGCGGCTGCTACTCACAGATCATAGACATCATTTGATTTGATTCATGAAGACCCAAAACCTCTTTCGCAATGTCCTTTTAATATCCCATTGGGATGAAGTTCTAGTTGTGCGGAGTTCTTTCGTGTATGAATGATTGATGATGAACTTTACAGACTAATAAATAAAATACAAGCAAACTTCGCTCGTCAACAATTCCAATAACATTTTATGCTCGTTACTTTCAACCACAACGATTTATTCTTAAATCCGCCAATTAGAACAGCTCAAGATCACCGTAAATTCCCATGTCAAGTACGAAAGCTCACGATCGTTTAAAATATCAATACAAAACAGTACATCTTTACGAATCAAAGAGAATCTTAACGAACAACGGACGTCATTCATATGTTTCTATTCTCAACAAACTTAGTCTCAATCGATTCGCCAACATGCAAACTACGCGCTAACTCTATTGCATTAATTACTGCTCACGAGTTTCAAAGAGAACACTTTCTCCATCGATTGTTTATTCTTAAAATTGTTTAAATAACAGCCCTTTATGACCGCGAATACCCTAGTCAACCAGAATGACTCATCATTACATACATACGACATGTGTAAAAACAACAGTGGTCTAATCATTGACATACGCTGTTTTCAAACTACAACAATCATATTAGCGTTACCATTCGAAACATAACTATTTTTTGTTTTTAAATTTTATTCTTATGAAAGATAAGCTTTGTTTGGAAGATCAGTTTTTCAGCTGTTTTTTTGAAAATATCAGCTTTTTTTTTTTAAGATGAACTTTTTTTTTTGTAAGATCAGTTGTTTCTTTTTTTTGAAATGTAAGTTTTTTTTTTGGAAAATACACTTTTTGGTGAAAGATCTGCCTTTTTTTAATTATCAGCCTTTTTTCAAAGATCACCTTTTTTTCGATTATAATCCTTTTTTTAAAAGATAAGCGTTTTTTGGAAAGATCAAGTTTGTTTTTTGAAACATCATCTTTTTTCTTTAAAATATAAGCATTGGTCGAAAGAAAAGCATTTTTTTAGAAAGTCAGTTTTTTTTTTTAAAGATCAGCTTGTTTTGAAGGATCAGCTATTTTTTAAAATATAATTTTTTTTTAAGATAACCTTTTTTGTTTTGAAAGATCAGCTTTTTTTTTTTGAAATATAAGTTTTTTTTTTTCAGAGAGCAGCTCTTTTTTTTTACATAGATATAATCTTTCTGACCAGCAACCTACTCACATCAACCATTAACTCATTAACATCAACTATTACAACGACTAAATTTTTTTATTTTTCTTATACTTCTCCAGTTAGCAACCCCTAATGTTTTTGAATTTCGAGGGACTCCTAAAATAACCCATGCATACTTACATCCAACTTGTGACACACTAACAACAGTCCGCATATTCTTAGAATTGATAATTTCAACCATTGATCTTTTGTCAAATACTCATGATTTAGAGAAAGAACCACCAGCTATCACTTCTCAGAAATCATAAACAACGTCAGCAAACTATGATCGATGATTCAAACTTCTCTCCAAAGCCATCGTCGACAAAATCAACCGCTGGTTAAATACTTTCATTTTTAAGCAAATGACTACCATCATCGATCACTTATCACAAATCATAAACAGCCATCAAAGAGTATGATGGATCATTCATTCTTATTTCCACTATTATCAACTACAAAAACCATACATTTTTGCCTATCTAAGTGCATTAAATCAACCATGGATGACATAGCATTTTTCAGTCCATTGCAACTATTGTTTCAATCCACGACGACCTCACCTGAGTCGTAATGGCCTTTTGATATTCTATTCTGACGAGTTCTGGGCGTGCGGAGTTCTGACTTGTGTCTGGATGATAGATGACCTTGACAGACTAAAAATTACAATACAAGCGATCTTCGCATGCCAACGATGGCTACAAAATTTTATGCTCCCGGCTTCGAACCAGAGTGTTGTATTTGTAAAATCACCGATAATATCAACCCACGGTTACCTTGAATTCCCGAGTCAACCTAGTTAGTCATGATTAGTTGCTTTATCTATGCAAAACAGTACTTCTTTAGGAATCCAAAGGAATTGTAACCAACGAAGGAGGTCCAATGATCACTTCTCTCAAATCATGGATGTCCTTTTAGATTTTGTTGTGTTTTTTCTGACTTGTCATCACAATTATCGACGACATAACGATACAAATCATAAAGATCGTTTAAAGACTATGATCGATTATTCAGACTTATCACCACAATTATAGGCGACAAATCTATATACATCTTTGCCAATCAAGGGGTCTCAAACCAGCTGTGGATGGCATTTTTTAATAGTTTTACTCCATGGTGACCTATGCTTAGTTGTTTTGGCTTTGTGATATTCCAATTTTACAAAACTCTTGCTGTGTGGAATTTCAACTTGTGCTTGAAACATCAGTTTTTTTTTTTAGAAAGATCGGCTTTGTTTAGAAAATAACATTTTTTGAAAGATCAGCTTTTTTTGAAATATAAATTTTTTTTTTAATGACATTTTTTTTTAGTTTTAATCCATGATGACCTATGTTGAGTTGTATTGGCTTTGTGACATTCCAATTTTACAAAACTCTTGGTGCGCGGAATTTCATCTTGTGTTTGAAATATCCTTTTTTTTTTTTTTTTTTGACAGATCATCTTTTTTTGTAATATAATTTTTTTTTGAAAGATCATCTTTTTTTTTTTGAAATATATGCTTGTTTTGAAATATAATGTTTTTTTTTCAAATATAATTTTTTCTTATCTTTTTTTTTCGGGGAAAGTTAAGTTCATTTTTGAAACATAAGTTCTTTTTGAAAGATCAGTATCTTTTTAAAATATATGTTTTTCTTCTTAAAGATAAGCTTCTTTTTTTTTTTGGAAATATAATATTTTCTTTTTTGAAATATTACCTTTGTTTGGAAAAGAATTTTTTTTTTTGAAAGATCAGTTTTGTTTAAAAGTATAATTTTCTTTAAATATAATTTTTTCTTTTTGAAAATAAACTTTCTTTTTTTCAAAGATAATCGTTTTATTTTGAAATATAAGTTTTTTTTTTGAAATATAAGATTTGTTCTGTGCAAGAACCTTCTGACTTCAACAATTGACTCTCAAGAACATCAACTATTACAACGACTATCAATTTGTATTTTTCTCGGACTTGTTCAATTAATAACCCTTGACGATTTGAATTTCCAGAGACTCCTAAAATAACCCTTGGACACTTAAATCCAAACCGTGAAACACTAACAACAGTCGCTTTTTCTTACAATTGATAATCTCAACCACTAATCTTTTGTCAAATACTCTCATGATTGAGAAAAAAAACCACGAGCGATCACTTCTCACAAGTCATAAACAACGTTGGTCAACCTGAATTCCCGAATCAACCTGGGTACTCATGATTATTTACTTCATCTATGCAAAACAGTAGGCTGCTACTTCTCACAGATCATAGACATCATTTCATTTGATTCATGAAGACCCAAAACCCTCGGTCGCAATGTCCTTTTTGTCAGAGTTGCTAGCCAGTAATCCCAAAACCAATTGGTGATAGGAAACTGCACAAACAACTACTTAACACCCCCCTCGGTCGGGACACCGCCCGGATCCGAAGCACACGCCCGCACAAGACTATAACGCGGCATGGGGCCTTTTTGCCCTGCGCATTTTGCGCCCGCACAAAACACACAACGCGGCATGGGGCATTTCTACCCTGCGTGGTTTCGAACTCGAGACCTCAGGCTCTGATACCATGTCAGAGTTGCTAGCCAGTAATCCCAAAACCAATTGGTGATAGGAAACTGCACAAACAACTACTTAACACTTTTAATATCCCATTGGGATGAAGTTCTAGTTGTGCGGAGTTCTTTCTTGTATCTGAATGATTGATGATGAACTTTACAGACTAATAAATAAAATACAAGCAAACTTCGCTCGTCAACAATTCTAATAACATTTTATGCTCGTTACTTTCAATCACAGCGATTTATTCTTAAATCCGCCAATTAGAACAGCTCAAGATCACCGTAAATTCCCATGTCAAGTACGAAAGCTCACGATCGTTTAAAATATCAATACAAAACAGTACATCTTTACGAATCCAAGAGAATCTTAACGAACAAAGGACGCATTCATATGTTTCTATTCTCGACAAACTTAGTCTCAATCGTTTCGCCAACATGCAAACTACGCGCTAACTCTATTTGCATTAATTACTGCTCACGAGTTTCAAAGAGAACACTTCTCCCTCGATTGTTTATTCTTAAAATTGTTTAAATAACAGCCCTTTATGACCGCGAATACCCTAGTCAACCAGAATGACTCATCATTACATACATACGACATGTGTAAAAACAACAGTGGTCTAGTCATTGACATACGCTGTTTTCAAACTACAACAATCTTATTAGCGTTACCATTCGAAACATAACAATTTTTCTTTTAAATTTTATGCTTATGAAAGATAAGCTTTGTTTGGAAGATCAGTTTTTCAGCTGTTTTTTGGAAATATCAGCTTTTTTTTTAAAGATGAACTTTTTTTTTGTAAGATCAGTTTTTTCTTTTTTTGAAATGTAAGTTTATTTTTGGAAAATACACTTTTTGGTGAAAGATCTGCCTTTTGTTTTAATTATCAGCCTTTTTTCAAAGATCACCTTTTTTCGAATATAAGCCATTTTTGAAAGATAAGCGTTTTTTGGAAAGATCAAGTTTGTTTTTGGAAACATCATCTTTTTTGTTTGAAATATAAGCATTGTTCAAAAGAAAAGCATTTTTTTAGAAAATCAGTTTTTTTTTTTTTTTGAAAGATCAGCTTGTTTTGAAGGATCAACTATTTTTTTAAAATATTAGTTTTTTTTTTTTTTTTTTAAAGATAACCTTTTTGTTTTGAAATAATAGCTCTTTTTTTTTTTACATAGATATAATCTTTCTGACCAACAACCTACTCACATCAACTATTACAACGAGTAAAAGTTTTTATTTTTCTCAGACTTCTCCAGTTTGCAACCCCTAATGTTTTTGAATTTCGAGGGACTCCTAAAATAACCCATGCATACTTGCATACAACTTGTGACACACTAACAACATTCGCTTATTCTTAGATTTGATAATTTCAACCATTGATCTTATGTCAAATACTCATGATTTAGAGAAAGAACTGTCAGAACAAGAGAAATAATAGAGATAGAGAATTCTTTGGGATTGAATGATCTCTTTGATCGTTCATTGCTTCTATTTATAATACATTGTAGCCTTAATCAAGGCAATCACTATGCAATTACAATCTAATTACTAGGAAAGAATATAATTACATTTCCTACTTATAGAATGAAAGGATATACACAGTGATGATATGCAATCAAGTCCCACGTGATTTATGGCATGGGCTTATTGTACATGGGCCATTGTATATGGGCCTTGGACCAAGTGGTACTAACATCCCCCCTCAAATTGATGCTGGTCAACGAGTAGCAATTTGCGAACCAGAAACTCATGACGTGGCCTAGGCAACCCTTTGGTGAAGATGTCTGCAAGCTGTAGTTCACTTGATACATGTGGAAGACTAATGACCTTACGATCATATTCATCCCGAATAAAATGACAATCCACCTCAATATGCTTCGTACGTTCATGAAAAACTGGATTTTCGGTTATACGGATGGAGCTAGTATTGTCCGCATGAAGTGGGGTAGCCGAGGTTTGAGGAAAACCAAGATCTGTAAGGAAGCCACGTAGCCAAAGAATTTCAGAACAGGCAGCTGACATAGCACGATATTCCGATTCAGTGGAAGATCGGGACAACGCGTTCTTGCTTTTTACATTTCCATGAAATGAGGGATTCACCCAAGTACATACACCAACCCGTGGTAGATCGCCGAGTATCCAGGCATCCGGCCCAGTCCGCATCAGAGTAAGCTGTAAGTGTTAATGGTGTGCCAACCGGAAAAAATAATCCGCGTGTCAGGGAACCAAGAATGTACCGAATGATTCGTTTGACAGCAACCAAATGGTGATGCCGAGGTGTTGTCATGAATTGACTAACAACATTTACAGCATAGGAGATGTCTGGGCGAGTGATGGTCAAGTAAATCAAACTTCCGACTAAGCGTCTGTATAGTGTGTGGATCAGATAGAAGATCACCATCATCTTTCCTAAGTTTCACATTTACTTCCAATGGAGTGTCCACGGGTGTGGCCTCTTTGAGCCCAGCCAGATCAACTAGGTCAGTAGCATACTTATGTTGATGAAGAAACAGTCCTTTCTTAGATTGGTGAACCTCAAGACCTAAGAAATATGTTAAGGGACCCAGATCTTTCATATGAAATGCAGTTTGAAGAGATGATTGAAGATTCTTGATCATATCACTGTGAGTGCCGGTAATGATAATGTCATCCACATAAACCAGAAGAATGGTAATAGCTTGAGTGTTTTTACTGATGAATAAGTCATATGATTAGAAGCCCCCGAATCCATATACCAGGTGGAGTGTGAATGTTTGGTTTTACCTGAGAGACCGAGAGCGGAAAAAGCATTGACAATCATCTGTTGGACCATGTCAGGGGTAACAGAAGGAGAAGCTGGTGAAGAAGAAACAAGTGGAGCAGGTGGAGCAGGTGAAGCAGGCAACATAGTATTAGCAGCTGGACGTACAAAGGCAGAGGAAGACGCATCCAAGGTGGCAAGATTGGCTTTCTGTGAGGAATTGTGAGCTCGACGCTGACATTCAGGAAGAACGTGACCCTTGCGTTTGCAGTATGAGCAATATTTGGTATTGCACTGAGTGGCCACATGTCCATATTTCTGACAACAATAGCACTGCACTTTTGTCATATCTCTGGGCAGCTGGGCGGAACGTGCAACATAGGCTGCAGTTACTGGAGTTGGTGACAGTGCTTGTTGAAGAACAACCTGAGTGTTAAGACGTTGTTCCTCCCGAAGGAGTTCCCCTAAACAGGCATCTATAGATGGGGAAGGCACTCTGCTCATCAGATTCGAACGAACTTGTTCAAAATCAGGTCGAAGCTTCATCAGAAATTGATCCCTTTGACTGGTAGAGTGTATGCCCTGAACTATTGCAATGGAGGCATCAGGAAGACTGGAGTAGATAATCTCAGTATAATCCGTCCATAAACGAATAAAATGAGAGTAATAATCCTGAATGGACATATTTCCCTGGGTAAGCTGAGAAAGTTCATGCTCTAAGTGAAATCTCCGAGCAGAGTTATCCTGTTGATATACTTGTTTCAAGTAATCCCACATACCTTTGGCTGATTTGTATGGCCTAAGGTTCAGGATGTATTGGGGATCGACTGATCCCAGAAGCCAAGTCATGATCTTTGCATCTTTGGTTTCCCATGTGGAGATGGCCTTGACATCATCTTTAGGTTTTGGGTCAGTCCCATCTATATGGCCCCACAATTCTTTCCCTTTGAGATAAATCTGAAATTGGAATCCCCAGGATGTATAGTTGGTTCCATTGAACTTAACCAGTGCAATTTCTGTTTTGTCCATGAGTAAAAACACTCTAAGAATAGATACCAGGCAGCCACAGAGAAAGAAATGACAAGTGCACACACAGGGAGCTGAAGTTCAGAAATGGCGACAAAAAAAGACCCAAAAATTGGTCCAGACGACCAAAAAAATGACTGTTTCTTCTATGCGTGGGCCCCACTGATTGATCTAATGGATCATCAGATTACTATGATGTGAGCAGTATTAAAATATCTTTCCAACAAATCAAGTTTCACAAAGATCCATCCATAATTCAAGAAGTTGAACGGCTGAGATGAAAAAGATCTGTGAAAACTAGAAAATCACAAAATGGATCCAAAATCCTACCTCTGATTCCTGAAAAATGCTGAAAAAATCTTCACAAATACCAGGATATATGGTCGACCAAGGCTGAAGATACTGAGATGAGATGGTGATGATCGCAGGTGGGTCCCAGTTGAGATGCTTCAAGGCTCTGACGAGATCTGTTCCTAGAACCCAGACACTGTTCAGATTTTGCTTTTGATTCAAAATCTTGGTCCTCAGTTCTCTGATTGATTGTCGAGCAAGAAGGAATGATTTCCTTGAAGAACTTTAGCTTATCTGAGGTGGGCCACTGTTGATCAGACTTCAAGATGTTGATGGAATGCTATAAAACATGCACGAACAGTCAGCCTGTGACTGTTACCAAGATTCGATCACTAGATCGAAGATGAAAACTAGAAGAATAAGAGGCAGAAGATGAGGCTCTGATACCATGTCAGAACAAGAGAAATAATAGAGATAGAGAATTCTTTGGGATTGAATGATCTCTTTGATCGTTCATTGCTTCTATTTATAATACATTGTAGCCTTAATCAAGGCAATCACTATGCAATTACAATCTAATTACTAGGAAAGAATATAATTACATTTCCTACTTATAGAATGAAAGGATATACACAGTGATGATATGCAATCAAGTCCCACGTGATTTATGGCATGGGCTTATTGTACATGGGCCATTGTATATGGGCCTTGGACCAAGTGGTACTAACCAGAACCACCAGCCATCACTTCTCACAAATGTTAAAGAACATCAGCAAACTATGATCGATGATTCAAACTTCTCTCCAAAGCCATCGTCGACATAATCAACCACTGGTTAAATACTTTCATTTTTAAGCAAATGACTACCATCATTGATCACTTATCACAAATCATAAACAACCATCAAAGAGTGTGATGGATCATTCAGTCTTATTTCCACTATTATCAAATGCAAAACCATACATTTTTGCCTATCTAAGTGCATCAAATCAACCATGGATGACATAGCATTTTTCAGTCCATTGCAACTATTGTTTCAATTCGTGACGACCTCACCAGAGTCGTAATGGCCTTTTGATATTCTATTCTGACGAGTTCTGGGCGTGCGGAGTTCTGACTTGTGTCTGGATGATAGATGACCTTGACAGACTCAAAATTACAATTCAAGCGATCTTCGCATGCCAACGATGGCTACAAAATTTTATGCTCCCAGCTTCGAACCAGAGTGTTGTAATTGTAAAATCACTAATAATATCAACCCACGGTTACCTTGAATTCCCGAGTCAACCTAGTTAGTCATGATTATTTGCTTCATCTATGCAAAACAATACTTCTTTAGGAATCGAAAGGAATTGTAACCAACGAAGGACGTCCAATGATCACTTCTCACAAATCATGGACGTCCTTTCAGATTCTGTTGTGTTTTTCTGACTTGTCATCACAATTATCGACGACATAACTATACAAATCATAAAGATCGTTTAAAGGCTATGATTGATTATTCAGACTTATCACCACAATTATAGGCGACAAATCTATACATCTTTAGCAGTCAAGGGGTCTTAAAACCAGCTGAGGATGGCATTTTTTTTTTTAGTTTTAATCCATGATGACCTATGCTTAGTTGTTTTGGCTTTGTGTGATATTCCAAGTTTATAAAATTCTTACTGTGAGGAATTTCAACTTGTTTTTGAAAGATCAGTTTCTTTTTTTCTTTTTTTTTTTGTTAAAGATTGTCTTTGTTTAGAAAGATAAGTTTTTTTTTATATATTAGCTTTTGATTAGAAAAATAAGCTCTTTTATGGAAAGATAAACTTTTTTTTTTTGAAGGATTAGTTTTTTTTCGAAATCTTTGTTTTTTGTGAAAGATAATTTTTTTTTGAAAGATTGGCTTTTTTTAAATATAATTTTTTTTAAAGTTAAGCTTTTTTTTTTTTTATGAAAGATTAGTTTTTGTTTTTTGAAAGTTGAGTTTTTTTTGTTTGAAATGTCTATTTTTTGAAATATAAGCTTTGTTTGAAAGATAATCTTTTTTTTTCTTTGAAAGATAGGCTTTTTCTGAGCAACAACCTTCTCACATCAACCATTAACTCTCACGAACATCAACTATTGCAATGACTATGAATGTTTATTTTTCTATTACTTCTCCAATTAACAACCCCTGATGATCTTGAATTTCGAGGGACTCCTAAAATAACCCATGCATACTTACATCCAAATTGTGAAACACCGACAACATTCGCTAATTCTTAGAATTGATAATCTCAACCATTGATCTTTTGTCAAATACTCGTGAATAAAAAAAAAAACCACCAGCGATCGCCTCTCACAAGTCATAAACGTCAGCACACTATGATCGATGATTGAGATTTCTCTCCATAGTTAATAGCCATCGGCGACGAATCCAACCGTTGGTCAAATACTTTCATCATTGATCACTTATCACAAATCATAAACAACATTTGAAGACTATGATCGATCATTCAGATTTATCACCTTATTTATAGGCGACAAAATTATACATCTTTGCCAATCAAAGGGTCTCAAATAAGCTAAGGATGACCTATCTTGAGTTGTATTGGCTTTGTGACATTTCGATTTTTTAGTTTTAATCCATGATGACCTATCCCTGAGATATATTGGCTTTGTGACATTCCAATTTTACAAAACTCTTGGCGCGTGGAATTTCATCTTGTGTTTGAAATATCCGGGTTTTTTTTTGACAGATCATCTTTTTTTGAAATAGCATTAATTTTTTAGAGATCATGTTTTTTTTTTTTGAAACTTCTGCTGTTTTTTGGAAAGATCAGTTTTTTTGAAAGATCAGTTTATTTTAGTTGGAAATATATGCTTGTTTTGAATTAGTTTTTTTTTTTTTTTTTTGTGCAAGTTAAGTTTCTTTTATGCATAAGTTTTTATTTGAAAAATCAGTATTTTTTTTAAATATAAGTTTTTTTGTAAATATTTGTTTTTCTTTTTAAAGGTAAGTTCTTTTTATTTTGATTGATCAGCGTTTTTTTGGTGCTATAAGTTTTGTTTTTGAAATAAGACCTTTGTTTGGAAAATACTGTTTGTTTTTGTTTGAAAGATTAGTTTTGTTTTAAAATATAAGTTTTTCTTTTTATATAGAAACAAATAAGCCTTTTATTTTAAAAAATATAGGGTTTTTTGTTTTTTTTTTTTTGAATTATAAGATTTGTTCTGAGCAACATCCTTCTGACATCAACCATTAACTCTCAAGAACATCAACTTTTACAACGACTATCAATTTGTATTTTTCTCAGACTTCTCCAATTAACAACCTTTGACGATCTTGAATTTCCAGAGACTACGAAAATAACCCATGCATACTTAAATCCTAACCGTGAAACACTAACAACGGTCGCTTATTCTTACAATTGATAATCTCAACCACTGATCTTTTGTCAAATACTCTCATGATTGAGAAAAATAACCACTAGCGATGAAATAACCACTAGCGATCACTTCTCACAAGTCATAAACAACGTTGGTCAACCTGAATTCCCGAATCAACCATGGTAGTCATGATTATTTACTTCATCTATGCAAAACAGTTGGCTGCTGCTTCTCACAGATCATAAACATCATTTCATTTGATTCATGAAGACCCAACCTCGGTCGCAATGTCCTTTTAATATCCCATTGGAATGAAGTTCTAGTTGTGCGGAGTTCTTTCTTGTGTCTGAATGATTAATAATGAACTTTAGAGACTAATAAATAAAATACAAGCAAACTTCGCTCGTCAACACTTCCAATAACATTTTATGCTCACTACTCTCAACCGGAACGATTTATTCTTAAATCCGCCAATTAGAACAGCTCAAGATCACCGTAAATTCTCATGTCAAGTACGAAAGCTCACGATCAACGACGACAAAACT
Organism: Litsea cubeba; assembly: GCA_012931725.1. Lineage (NCBI taxonomy): Eukaryota > Viridiplantae > Streptophyta > Magnoliopsida > Laurales > Lauraceae > Litsea > Litsea cubeba. Next base: position 99,109,198 of record CM022948.1, read on the forward strand.
ATACATCTTTGCCCATCAATGGGCATGCATCATCAAACCAACCCGGGATGATATATGGATATTTCAATCCATGATTTATTCATGACAACCTAACCTCGGTCGTAATAGATTTTTGATATTCCATTATGAGGAAGTTCTAGCTGTGTGTAGTTTTTGCTTGTGTCTCGATGATTTATGACCTTTACAGACTCAAAAATAAAATAAAAGTGAACTTCACATGTCAACAATACTAAGAACATTTTATGCTTGTTACTTTGAAACACAACGATGTATTCTTAAATTCGCCAATAAAAATAACCCAAGATAACCCTAAATTCCATGTCAAGCACCATACCCGTGCATTCTTTACTATTCCAACTAAGCATGTGATGTGGATCAAGTGATTGAGCAGGCTTTGACCTTCATGAGTACATTTGATTGAGCACATGGGGTCCGAACCCATGTGTAAAGTCCCATCACTCAAAAAAGGAACCCAGAACAGTCCCTAACATGTGAGAATTGAATAACCAGGGGCTGTTTTATAAAACACATAAACTGTGTGGGTGTTTATGCAACTTTTAATAAACTGCCCTTCAAAAACAGTGTGCACAGAAGGTGGGTCTTGTGAGTGTCTTGTGAGTATTGTTTAGAGCACTTAGTTGAGCATCCAAATGGGCCCAAACCCAACTGCAACTGGGACGACCCTGTTTTGGAAAAAAAAAATCAAAATCTGAATTTTGAATCCAATTAAATGCAGGATTCTCTTCATTCATGCATAATAGGAAGAGATTTAAAGTATCTCTGCCAAAATGGAAGGATTTTGAATGCTCTAAATCGTAAAAGGGAGAGATCTGGGTTGTGAGTCCATGCACAGTCAAGGTCAACAGTTAATGCTATTACCACTTTTCTTTATTTGTTTTTTCCTAGTATATTATAGATTTAATGTTAGCAGATATCAAGGGTGTAATGGGATCAAGGGAATTTTAGAGATTCTAGCTGATTTCAAGGGTGTAATTGTTAAAGCACAGGCCCGCAGGCCCAGCACAGGGTCCAGGCCCAACTTCTAGAATAAGTGGTTGGAATTAGTCAATATACCATTCAGCTGTAATTGCTCTATTAAGATTTTTGGTTTCCTAACTTAGAATAGAAATTGATTGTAATTAGATAGATTGATTGTAATTAGATAGACTGATTGTAATTAGTTAGCTTTCTGTTTTTGGAGCCTTAATTAAGGCATTGTAATACCTATATATTGTGATACAATCTACAAAGGAAGACAAGCAATTACAATACAATTGCATTTGAGTTTCTGTCGTGTGTTTCTGTCGTGAGTTGTCAATACTGTCACGATCAAGATTTTGACATGGTATCAGAGCCACGTTCAAGGGAATCTTGTTCTTTGTTACATAGTATCAAGGAAATCTGAGTAGAGAGTTCTCACTATCTTCCTGAAGAACAACAGATCAAGGATCTGTTTCGGAAATCCAGACATCCAGACGACATTGCCACCATATCATCTTCCTAGTGGCTGGTGGCCCATCACAGATCATCAGATCAAACTTCCAGAAACCATTCCCCCCTGATCCAGGATCTATTTCAAGACGTGCCAGCGACTCCAGCAATCAACATCAGTGAAATCCACGTGGTGGCCCACCCTTGATCACTCTGATCAAGTTCCAAAAACTCCATAGCCTTGGTCGACTGATGTTTCTAGGATTATTGGGGATTTTTTCAGGATTTTACAGCACCACCAGGTTGGATTTTTTCTCATTCTAGAGATCTTCCAGTTTTTAATATAGTTTTCATCTAGCCCGTACAAAATCTTGGATTCTCAGCAGAAGTGGATCATTCTTCTTTCATTAGAAGCAAGATTATTGTGCTCTCATAGATCTGTGATCTGATCTTGGCCCATCATCATCAGTGGGGCCCACGTGCAGCATTAAGAGCCCAAATTCAGTTCGTCTGGGCTGTTTTTTTACAGTTTTTTGCTGTTTTTTTTTGTGTTCTCTCTCTCTGCTGGTTGGATTTTGGTTTCTGAACACAGGGAAGATATTCTACATAAGTTCTCTTGTCTGTGGGTAGTTTCTTTTCTATTCAGTACCAATTTCAGTTGCAATGGAAAAATCTGAGGTCACATTGATTAAATTTACGGGAAAGAATTACCCTGCCTGGTCCTTTCAATTCCAAACCTACCTAGAAGCTAAGGAATTATGGGGATTTGTTTCTGGCACGGATCCTAAACCCACTGAGGATGAAAAGAAGATCTCCTCCTGGCATACTAAAGATGCCAAAATCAAAACCTGGATTCTGGGATCCGTGGAGCCTCATCTCATTATGAATCTCAAGCCTTACTCCACTTCTAAAGCAATGTGGGAGTATTTGAAGAATATTTACCATCAAGAGAACTCGGCACGACAATTTCATCTTGAATGTGCAATTGCCGAATATACACAAGGGATCTTGTCTATACAAGACTACTATTCGGGATTTCGTACCCTGTGGTCAGAATACGATAGTATTAAATATGCAAATGTGCCTGACAATGTGTTGACAGTCATCCAAGATCTGCAAGCCTCTAGTCAGCGAGATCAATTTTTGATGAAACTGCGGAATGAATATGAAAGTGTCCGATCTGCTCTCATGAATCGGTCACCCTTACCTTCCATGGATGTCTGCTTGAATGAACTTCTACGCGAAGAACAGCGCATTGCGGCCTCAGCTCATATAGCCCAACAAAAGACGGAAACCTATTCAGTTGCATTCTCGGCAAATAAGTCTTCTCAACCTCCGCCTCGAGACTTGAGCAAAACACAGTGTTTCAGCTGTCAGAAATTTGGACATCTTGCATCTCAATGCAACCAGAAGGTCTGTCGTTACTGTAAGAAATCGGGACATATCATCTCTGAATGTCGCCGCCGCCCACAGCGTCCATCACCGCAGTCACAGACTCCACATGCATATGTTGCTTCTTCGGCTATACCTGCTGCTTCATCTACGTCCTCACAGCCTGGTCCTTCATCCTCTCTCACTCCGGATATGGTTCAACAGATGATTGTTAATGCCCTATCTGCTTTTGGTCTCTCAGGTACATCCTCTCCATCTTCTTGGTTTCTTGATTCTGGGGCATCTAATCATATGACGTCTTCCCGTGCTACACTCTCCAATGTGCAAAGTTACAAAGGTCCTTTTCAAATCCAAACTGCTAATGGGGACCATGTTCCCATTACTGCTGTCGGTGACATCTCTGGTCCTTTTCCATTGCAAAATGTTTATCTATGTCCAAATTTAACTTCAAACCTTTTGTCAGTGGGGCAACTTGTTGAAAATAATTGTAAAATCACTTTTTCTTCTTCTGGTTGTGTTGTGCAGGACCAGATGTCCGGGAAGGAGATCGCGAGGGGACCTAAGTGTGGGCGCTTGTTTCCGCTGGACTTTTCAAAATATTTTAGGAATAAATTGAACAATGATGTGTTTTGTTTTTCCATTAGAGATAACTGTCAATTGTGGCATAAAAGACTTGGCCACCCTAATTCGAAAACTTTGTCCAAGATGTTCAATTCTGGTTTAATCAATAAAACTGCTGGTTTATCTTCTTGCGTGTCTTTTGATTGTGCTACTTGCAAATTGGGAAAAAGCAAAACCCTTCCTTTTCCTATTTCCACTTCCCATAGCACTCAGTTTTTTGATTTGGTTCACAGCGATGTATGGGGCATTGCTCCAACTCTCTCTCATGCTCACTATAAATACTTTGTGACTTTTATTGATGATTTCAGTCGGTTCACATGGGTTTACTTCCTGCATTCCAAATCTGATGTTTTTCATGTTTTTAAGATTTTTTTAGCTTATGTTGAAAACCAATTCTCTACTTGCATTAAAATCTTGCGCTCTGACTCAGGGGGGAATATCTGTCCTCTGATTTTCAACAATATTTGCAAACAAAAGGAATTATCTCTCAAAGAACGTGTCCTTATACTCCACAACAGAATGGAATCGCTGAAAGGAAAAATCGACATCTCCTTGATGTCACTCGATCCCTTCTACTTGAATCATCTGTTCCTTCCCGTTTTTGGGCTGAGGCTTTGGCTACTGCAGTTCACCTCATTAACCGCATGCCTTCATCTTCTATTGACAATCAAAGCCCATATTATCGTCTCTACAAGATCTCTCCATCTTATGATGATCTTCATGTTTTTGGTTCTGTTTGTTTTGTGCATTTGCCACCATCTGAACGGACCAAACTTACTGCTCAATCTGCTCGGTGTGTTTTTTTTAGGATATGCACCTTTCCAAAAAGGGTTTCTTTGCTATGATCCACACATTCGTCGCATTCGTACATCTCGGAATGTCGTGTTTTTCGAAAACGAGTATTTCTTTCAAAAACATCTTGATGCTCCTGACAACTCTTTGGTTTCCTTACCTGGTTTTTCTGATGACACATCTATTGTTCGGTTTAATCCTAATTTTGTGTATCGCAGGCGGACTACAGATGTGCCTCCAGAGGGTTCCCCTCCCGATCCTCCTCTCACATTCGGTCCACCTGAGGTTCCTGGTCCCTCTGCAATTCCTCCATTGCGTCGTTCCACTCGCATTTCGGTACCCCCCTGATCGCTATGGGTTCTCCCATCCTTCCTTAATGGCAACTTTGTCCTCCTCTCCTATTCCTCAATCATATTCTCAGGCTGTGCAGGACAAATGTTGGAACCAGGCTATGCAAGATGAACTTGATGCGTTGGAGAAAAATCATACATGGGATGTTGTGTCAGCTCCTATAGGTGTCAAACCTATTGGCTGTAAATGGGTTTTTTCTCTCAAGCTAAAATCTGATGGTACCTTGGATCGCTATAAGGCGCGCCTAGTCGCTCTTGGAAATAGGCAGGAATATGGCGTGGATTATGACGAAACCTTTGCCCCTGTTGCAAAAATGACCACTGTCCGCACAATTCTTGCTGTTGCTGCATCCCAGTCTTGGCCCCTCTATCAAATGGATGTCAAGAATGCGTTTCTCCATGGTGACCTAAAAGAAGATGTTTATATGCGTCTGCCTCAGGGATGCTCATCCAGACCGGGTATGGTTGCCAAACTTCGTCGCTCTCTCTATGGGCTGAAACAAGCTCCGCGTGCCTGGTTTGAGAAATTTCAAGCTGCTCTTCTGCGTTTAGATTTTCATCCGAGCCCCTATGATCCTTCTATGTTTCTTCATCATGCTCCATCCGGGATCACCATACTGCTTGTCTATGTTGATGACATAGTTATTACTGGTCCTAATGCTCAAATGATTCAGGAGCTGCAAGCTTCTCTTAGTGCGACATTTCACATGAAAGATCTCGGACCCTTGCACTATTTCCTTGGTCTTGAAGTACATCAAACATCTACAGGACTCTTTCTCAATCAGCACAAATACACTGTTGATATCATTGACTTGGCTGGCCTTACTGCTTCTGCTCCAGTAGATACACCGGTCGAACTGAATGTCAAACTCAGTCGCGACGAGGGCGATCTTCTTTCCGATCCTACTACTTATCGCCAGTTGGTCGGAAGTTTGATTTATCTCACGATTACTCGCCCTGATATCTCTTATGCGGTGAATCTAATGAGCCAGTTCATGACTGCTCCTCGTCATCTTCATATGGCTGCTGTTCGACGTATCATTCGATACCTTATTCGTACACCGACTCGTGGGTTGTTTTTTCCATCCAACAACCCTCTCTGTCTCAAAGTTTATTCAGATGCTGATTGGGCTGGTTGTCCTGATACTCGCCGATCAACAACAGGATGGTGCATGTTTTTGGGTGATTGTCTTATTTCCTGGAAATGCAAGAAACAGGGCACAGTCTCCAAATCCTCTACTGAAGCGGAATACCGAGCCATGTCTGCTGCCTGCTCTGAAATTCTTTGGCTCCGCGGTCTACTCTCTGACATTGGTTTTCCGGCAGATGGTGCTACTCCCCTCTATGCGGATAATACCAGTGCAATTCGGATTACTGAGAATCCGATTTTTCATGAACGCACTAAACACATCGAGGTTGATTGTCACTTCATCCGTGATGAGCTTAAACGCTGTGTCATCAGCCTTCCGCATGTCTCCACTGAACTTCAACTGGCTGACATTTTCACTAAAGGTCTTCCCAGACCTCGCCATCAATTCTTGGTAGGCAAATTGATGCTCGTTGATTCTCCCGCATCAATTTGAGGGGGGATGTTAAAGCACAGGCCCGCAGGCCCAGCACAGGGTCCAGGCCCAACTTCTAGAATAAGTGGTTGGAATTAGTCAATATACCATTCAGCTGTAATTGCTCTATTAAGATTTTTGGTTTCCTAACTTAGAATAGAAATTGATTGTAATTAGATAGATTGATTGTAATTAGATAGACTGATTGTAATTAGTTAGCTTTCTTTTTTGGAGCCTTAATTAAGGCATTGTAATACCTATATATTGTGATACAATCTACAAAGGAAGACAAGCAATTACAATACAATTGCATTTGAGTTTCTGTCGTGTGTTTCTGTTGTGAGTTGTCAATACTGTCACAATCAAGATTTTGACAGTAATGGGATCAAGGGGGATTTTAGAGACTGTTTTTTAAAAGACGGAGTAGGCAGGTAGGAGGTCATGTTCTGGTTAAGAAAAAAATAAACAAAGTCAAGGCATAATTTGCTGCTTTTATTCCATTTTTTTAATTGCTGGTGAATGGTGTTCTGTAATAGAATTGCTAGTCTGAGGCTTGCTGGTTGTCCATTGAAGGTATGACAGTCACACTACACTGTCATCTTATTGTATAACCAGATCTGTCAGGTTGTTGTTTCACCTGATCCGGGTCAGTCCTGGGTTGAAGTGATACCTGTGACTGCATTCAGTTCATGATTACCTATGTTGAGTTGTATTGGCTTTGTGATATTTCAGTTTTGTAAAACTCTTGCCGTATGGACTCTTAGCTTATGTCTCGATGGTGGATGACAGCGACTGACCCCAAAAATAAAATTAAAAAATTGCAAGCTCCCGCGCGTCAACCATAAGAAAAACAATTTATGCTCATGACTTTGAACCACATTGATGTATTTGTAAACTCGCCAATAATAACAACCACGATGACCCTGAGTTCCCGAGTCAAGCGAAACATTATGTTGGTATGAATTCAAAGGAATTCCAACCTACAAAGGATGACGACCAATGATCGCTTCTCACAAATCATAAACATCCTTTCGGACACTAATTAATTATTTCAACTTGTCAACACAATTATTGTTGACAAACTATATATCTTTACCGATCAATGATGGGCATCAAACCAACCAAGGATGACATACGCATATATCAATCCATGACAAGCTTGGTTTTAATTCATGACAACCTAACTTCCAGCCGTGCGGAGTTCTTTCTTGCTTGTGTCAACTACAACAATCTTAGTTACAGTCAATACTTTGATCAATAACCTTTTCATGTCAACCATTTAACTCTCACGGCCATAAAAAATTACAAGAACAGTTTATTTCTATTTTTCTCAGCTTCTCCAATTAACCGCCCTCAATGACCATGAATTTCCTGTGACACCCGAAATAACCCATGCCTACCTACATCCAAATGCGAAACACTAACAACAGTCGCTTATTCTTAGAATCTATGATATCAACCATTGACCATTGGTCAAATACTTTCATGATTAAGCTAAGACAGCCACCAAAGATCACTTCTCATGAATTATAAACAATGTTTGCAGATTATGATTGATTATTCAATTTGCAGATTATGATCGATTATTCAAACCTGTCACCATAGTTATCAGGTAGCAAACCAACTAAGTATGCCATACATATTTTTCTTTTTCTTTTTTTTTTTTTTAAATCCATGGTGACCTTTGCTGAGTCGTATTGGCGTTGTGATATTCCAGTTTTATAAAACTCTTTCCGTACAGAATTTCAGCTTATGTCTGGATGATGGATGACTTTGATAGACCCAAAAATAAAAATAAAAAATTTGCATTCTTCGCACGTCTACCATGAGAAAACATTTTATGTGCATGACTTTGAACCTCATTGATATGTTCGTAAGCTCGCGAATAATAACAACCCACGATGACCCTGAATTCTCTAGTGAACCACCATTGCTCACGATTATTTCTGTCATCTTTTCTAAATAGTAAATCTTTACAATTTCAAGAGAATTCTAACCAACAAATGATGACTTTCATATTATTGAATTCGCACTAATCTTACTGTCGACCGATACTGCAAGAAGCAAAATCTGCACTTAACAAAACGAGCATACTCAGTGCTCATGTCTCTCGACAACAACGATCCCCTGCGATTTTTTATTATTAAAATTCCTTAAATGATAACCCTGGATTACTATGAATTTCCGAAGTGAACTAGAATAATCATTACATGCGTTTGGCAATACGAGCTATAATTAGTGCTTATAAGTTATAACTTTCATCTACTGCAACTATATATCACATTATCACGATTGTTTATTCTTAAAATTCCTTATAAAAAAAAAACCCTGATGACCTTGAATTCCGAAGTCAACTTCTGTAACTTGTCATGTCATACATCCAGTATATGATAAAAAAAACAATGGTCTAACCAATGATGACATACATTTTTTTATTTGATAACCTTTCTTGCTACCAATTACTCTGATCAACAATCTTCTCACATCAACAATTAGCGCTCATAATTATCAATACTAACCACCCCGATTTATAACAATCATTCATAGACTTCTCAAATTAACAACCCTCGATGACCATGAATTCCCAGGGGCAACCAAAATAATTCATAACCACTTGCATCCAAAATGTGACACAACTACAATGTTCATTTATTCCTAGAATCCACAATCTAAACCAACAAACATTAGTGAAATACTTTAATGATTAACGCAAATACAACCAACAATAATCACTTCTCACAAATCATAAACAACCTTTACTGACTATGATCAATTATTCAAAATTTTCAATTCGCACGAATCTTAGTCTCAATTGACTCTCCAACTTGCAAACTCCGCGCTCAACAATACTCGCAACAATTAGTGCTTATGTCTTTCGACAAGAACACCTTTATCCCACAACTGTTTATTCTTAAAATTCTTTAAATAACGCCCTATTATGACCATGAATTCCCAGCCAGAATGACTCATCATTACATACATCTAGCATACGGAAAAACAACTGTCTAGCCAATGATGACATAAGTTATTGTTTTTAAACGTTTTTAAACTACAACGATCTTAGTTACAGTCAATACTTTGACCAACAACCATCTCACATCAACCATTAACTCTCAAGGCCATCAACAATTACAACGATGATTCATTCCCATTGATATTATGGGAATTGTTTGAATCAGTTATTGAGACGTGCATCTCTATCTTATTCCCCATGTAAGTGCTACCATTTGCCCCATGCATTAAACTAACTTTGTTGCTAATCCTAATCTCAATTGGAGAGAGGCAAGAGAACAACAAGAAGATGTGATTCTCTAATGCCAACTGGAATGATTTCAACGATCACATCGATTCCAGAACTCAGGTTGACCCCTCTCTCTCACATCCCTCTTTTCTTTTACCTTCACGAGGTTGCGATATTGATGCCATTTACCTTGTTTCCGATACTGATATACTTGTCTGCCAAGTTAAATACATCTTTAGTAGATTGTGTATTATAATGTGATGGTGCACATCGAAAGGGTGAATTCATCAATGAGCACCTGGGTGTATCACATTTTTTTAATCTGGATTAGTCAGATAGAAAACTAAATCAGTGGGCTTTCAAGCCTTTCTTTTCAATTGAAATGTATGTAATTTTATAATTTTGAGTGAGAACAAGCATATATGATTTTGGTGCTAAGATCATGGAAGTAAATTTGACCTAATGCAGGATCTCATTAAGAGTAGAGAAGTGGAGTTTCTTAATGGATCTTTAGCAGTTGCCATGACTAAAGCTATGCTGACTCCTGTGGAAACCATGAGCCTTTTTTCCGCCTCATTTTTTTTTCTATTTGCATCTTAAATGGGGCATATTATATGCTTATACTTGTTACGACTGCGAGAAGATCAAGGGCAGCAACATTAGGTTGACTTGATAGCTTTGTGAGATATCTGAGTTGCTTTCATTCTTTTGTTGCGCCTTGGTTGGCCATTATAGCGACAATTGGGTGAATAGCAGGAAAGCTCTAAACGGTCTTGCTGATATTTGATCATTTGATGATTTGGTTCTATTAGTTCCCTCACCATATGTTTGCAGGACACTTAGTTATTTGTGGGTTAAGTTCTATTATCTTATCTTCTAAAAAAATTAATATTGATCACTAAATCCATAGGAATCTGAGCACGTTTGGGGGTACTTGTAGCAATACAGTATTTTCATATAGCACTTTGCCTGTTGGATTAAGAACTTTTCTTATTTCATGTTGACAACCTTCATACTCTTTGCCTGTTGGATTCAGAAATTTTCTTATTTAATGTTGACAGCCTTCATACTCATACAATCATCCAATTTTTTTTTTATCAGCTTGGGCAATTTTCTTCTACATCCTGGTATTTATGGATGTGGTTGGTGAAGTGTTGATCAGATTGCATTCTAGTTGGAAATTTGAGTTCAGTACAAGACTTCTACTTATTCTAGTGATAAAAAAAAGCTTGTAGATATTGTCAGGCTTAATCTCAGTTGTGGTTTGGCATTTTGTGGTGTGGTACTATCAGAACCAAGCCAGTGATTTTATGGTCAAGGATTGTACGTTTCCTATTAGGCCATATTTGAATGCATGGAATCTTGGTGTCAACCATTCCCTCCAATACAAATTTCCTGGTTCCCCTGCTGCCCCACATCTAAATAATCTTTCGATGATGGCCACTGGAGGAGAGTTACTACAATTCAAGTAAAAATGAAAAAGTTTCTCGGAGAGAGAGAGAGAGAGAGAGAGAGAGAGACCTGGAGGAAAGCAGAGGTGTCTATTCCAGTAGTAAATGTAGAAAGACCAGAGTGCAGCAGATAGGAAATAGAGAAGGATACCTCCAATATAATTCCGAAGCCATGATTGTAACATGTGAGGGAGGGGCTTCCAAAGATTTCCAGGCAACAGATTACCCAATACAATTCCATTGTAGAAGTCGGCCTCTACAAACAGATGTAGGCACTCTTCCATCTGTGATGCTTGGGTCGGTCTAATGACTTCATTGCATTGGAGAAGAAAGCATCTGCATCTTATAACGACGAAGCAGTAACATGACAGGGAGGAGAAAACGTGGAGTATGACAAGACTCTCATCATCAATTTTTTACGTCTGTGCGGGTCCACAAATTCATGTTCCTATTTCTTCTGTTTGGGCAGCCCTGTAGGCCTAATTGTAGAATCCAATTTCCAAAATATTGGACCCTATTATGGTCCGCCTCCAAAATAAAATTTTGAGAATTTTACCTAAAAAAGGCCATCTTGGCAACTAGTAAATATGGCACGGAAGTGGTCCCAGTTTTTTTTAAAAATGATTGAAACTTGCGACGACGTCGTCACTCTTGAAACATCATTTTCCCCATCTTCCTCCCATCGTTTACCCACATTCCCTCTTTTAGACCACTCCCCTTTTCCCCTCTCCACAACACAACAGACCCCATCCCTCTCATTCTCTTTCTTCCTCTCATCACTATCTCTCTTGTTCTCCACTCCCTCTCCTTGCTGCCCGGCCGCCGTTGGACGACGCCGATGCCATCACCATGACTGAGCTCCTCTCTTCTACCATCTCTCATTTCTCTCACTTATCTCTCCCTCACCCAGCCATGCTCCCGGAGCTCCCTGTCGCCGTTCGCGACCACCACTAGCACCATCACCGCCGGCCACCATCATCTCCGACGAAACCCCCCCAACCCATCTCTTTGTTTTTTTCCATTTTCCTTTCATTGTTTCTCTCTTTCTTTCTCTGTTTTCTTTCTTTCTTTCCTCTCTTCCTCACTCACCTCCCTGCCAACGTGATGTACCCCCCTTCCTCACTCACCTCCTCGCCAACGTGATGTACCCCCCCTTCCCACCCTTCGCATTCTCTGTTTCTCTTTCTTTCTTTGTTTCTCTCTCTTACTTTCTTCCTTTCTCTCACTTCATCCACTGCCAACATGGACTAACCACCCCCTCACATTTCATTTTATCTCTCTCCACTCACTGTCAACGTGAGTTGACTTCCACCCATCCGCATCCCATGTTTCACTGATTTCACCAAAAAACAAGCAGTAAGTGCATTGATTAAACTGAATCGATCAGCTTCGATACCACACTCCATCGTTTCTTGGAAGCACGACAGTGACTTCCACCCATCCCCATCTAAAGCATACCCACCAATCATCGAATTCCAAGAAACAGAATCCCTCATCGGCATTTCATCAAACATTTTCTCTGCAAAGTCAATACACTCAGTCTTGGCATACATAGAGATGAGCGAATTGCCAACATAAACATCCAAGTCAAATCCAACCTTAATCAACCTACAATGAATCTTTCATCCTTCCACAAACGAACACAAGTCCGCACAAGATGATGGATTATTAGAATGTTATGGATTATTAAATGTATAAAAGTCCATAACATTATTGGGAGAGACCGTTCGCTTGTTATGGATTATTGAATGTTGCTTTATGGTGGATTATTGAATGTTTTAATCTGAATTTCTGAATGCCAAGTTATTAGCTTTTTTATCGCAAGAAACAAAGTTTGTATGTCCATGTCTTGCATTGCGCTTCGCACATAATACCAATACACATCATTTTTTTCGATTGCAATGGTCAGTGACAACGTCGTTGCCACACAGAAGATCAAATTTGAAAGGAAGTGTGCTCTAATATCTGACGACGTCGTTGCTTCACAGAAGCTAGTGGAAGAAATTGTGCAAATTGTGCTTTAATATCTGACAACGTCGTTGCTTCACAGAAGCTAGTGGAAGAAATTGTGCTTTAATATCTGACGACGTCGTTGCTTCACAGAAGCTAGTGGAAGAAATTGTGCTTTAATATCTGACGACGTCGTTGCTTCACAGAAGCTAATGCGAAAATTACTGTGTTAATATGTGACGACGTCGTCGTTTGTAGAAAATAAGCAAAAAAAAAATATTTTTTGGCGGGAATACCGATTTCGTAGCATATAAACTAGTGTCCCATTTTTCGTCTAGTGTCCATCTAAGATCCCTTTTCAGGTAAATTCCTCAATTTTTGGCGGATTGAGAATCTTGGAGAAATTTTTTAGAATTATATTTTGGGAGAAATATAAAATATTGTATATACATATATATATATATAGAAAAATAAAAAATATATAGACTTATTCCATTCTAGTGAAAAAAATTAGAATTACATTTTAGAAAAATATAAGAATTACAAAGTATATATGTCTATAAAAAGTAAAAAAAAATTATGTAAAATACAATTTCAGCCGAGGTTAATCGAAATTCAAACAGAAAAGTTTAAACTAGTATTTCATGTCAGCCACCTGACCGAAACAAAATATATTGACCGAAACGGTCGAAATTCACAACTATGATCCAAGTACTACATAATGCATTCCTACCTCGAACTGGCTTAGCCCATGACCGTGTCGTCCGCTCCAGCCCTCTTGGAACCTGTTGCAGTCTATGTAGGGATTAGTAATTAGGTCTAAGTCGGGCTCTTTTTCTTTTCTTTTTTTTTCTTTTTTTTTTTTTTTTTTGCTGACACACCAGGGGCCTTTTGTTTGCATTAGGATATATAAGAAGTAAATAAATAAGATTTTTGCCCAAAGTAGTTAAAAATGAGGAGCAAATGTAAATTTTCGAAAATGAGGATCAAATAATCTTTGAGTGGTGCTATTGGCACCACGAATTTTTCTCTCCTCACCGCACTAGAAGACAACATTTTTTTTTCTTCCTAAACTACCCTTCCTCCCTCCTCCTTCCCTCTTCCACCCTCCACCCTCCACCCTCCTCCTCCTCCCCCGTCGCCGGCGGGGAGGGAGCCCCGGCCGGCAGCCGGCGGCGAAAGCCCCAGCCGGCTGGCATCCCTCCCCCTCTCCCTCTCCCTCTTTCTTCCTCTCTCTCTCTTCTTTCCCTCTTCTCCCCTGCCGGTTCATTTTTCCAACAAAGTAAATTCTGACCTCCTATCGGAATTTGAAGTATATAAGGTAATCAAATATTACCACGGATGCTTCTAATCCTCTCTTGATTCCACCTGGTCCCGAGTCATTGACAATAAAAGCATCTACTGTAAGAGGCTGTATAAATTGATCAGGCAATTCCAACCATTTCAAAATCTGAACCTAGAGGAACTCAGGCCTGCCCATTGACAACGCTGTTGCAGACTAGACATATAGGCACTGTATATTCATACAAGTGGCAAAAGGTAGTTCAATTTGATACATTGGAACTTGATCTCCCTCCCCGCCGGCGACTGGGAGGGGGAGGGGGAGGGAGAAGAAGAGTAGGGGAGGGAAGGAGAGGGAGGGAGAGAGGGAGAAGAGGGAAAGAAGAGGGAGAGAGGAAGAAAGAGGGAGAGGGGGAGGGAGGCCAGCCGGCTGCCGGCCGGGGCTTCCTCACCGCCGGCGACTGGGGGTGGGGGGAGGTTGGGAGAGGAAGGGAAGATGAGGGAGGAGGAGAAGGGAGAAGGAGGAGGAGGGAGAAAAGGGGAGGGGTAGTTTAGGAAATGGTGTTTTTTTTTCTTTTTCGCGGTGGGAAGAGCAAAAATCGTAGTGCCAATAGAGCTCCCCATAATCTTTTCCTTAGTTAATTATTTCCCATCTTCCTTTTCCTTAGTTATTTATTTCTCATTTTCCTTTGATTCTATTTAAAGGTTATTTGATGTTCATTTTTGAAAATCGACGCATCATTTTTATTTTAACTACTTATGGAATAAATCTTATGGATTTATTTTTTAAACTTTTAAGATGTTATTGAACTGGATTTTGACCTTGGCACCAGATCCTGGGACTAGATACCAATAGATTTTGCTGTTTTTTCTTTTTTTTAGTACTAAAAGATATCAATAGATTCTTAATTATTCATTATACGGGCATATACATTTATATATTTATAAGAATATATTATATACTTTATAAGTGTTTTTTGAGAATTAAATGGGCCCACTTGTAATTCTTTATGCGGACCCTTGCCAACAAGACCTGTTTTAAAAAAATAAGTAATCTACCAACGCGCCTTAGTTTCGATTCTGGCTAGCTCACCAAGTTATATACAATTCTAGTTCTGTGTAACTATGTTAATATACATTTGTTACCGGTAACGATAAAAGAGTAAAATGATTTTCACTTACAACTTACATGTAAAATAATATCTTTTTAACTTCTGATAAGTAAGAGTGTTTCATCTCATCTAGTTGTCCAGGGATTACTAGGTAGGTTATCACTGGAGTATTGTGATACCGACTCATCTAAAAAAATGAAAAAAAAGAAATTCTTAACAAGAAAGAAGTCTGCTTATTTATATTAGACATGTCTATTCTGAATGGTCCGACACTATGTATGTGCCTCACTTGATTTATATGATAGTATAGTATTTAGGATTTTCTTAATTAAGAAAACTTAGATTCCGAGCATAAATGGTCAGTTCATATATGTCATAGAGGAATGTTTCAACTCAATTTTGCCCTCTAGCTTTCAGTTTCGACTCTCACATGACACCACTTCAACCTATTTTTTATATTATAGTGAATTTTTTTCAATTAAACTTTGATTAAGAAAAGAAATATGAAAATGTGATGCGCACATTAATGATTCTCACAATTTTATAAAAAGAATTGAAAGTTAAATTTGAAATTGATTTTAAACAATTTTCGTTCTTTTTCCGAACCAACCAAAGGGCTCTCCACTTGTACTTATTCCACTATGGCCCGAGCTTAGTGCAAAATTTAAAGCGACCACCTAATCATGCTTAGATTAAAATATTAAGAGATTATATAAGTATAGTCAATGCAGGAACTTAGTCTCTTGTGCACAGTTCGCATGGGAAGCAAGAGATATCAAATAGGTGGTATCCACTACATGTGACATGTCTTACATACGGTTCCCATATGAACAGTATGTAGAAGAATATTATCTGGTCAATGCATGACAACTATTAAATAAAATAGTCCATTCATAACTTTTAGTGCTCTCAACGAACTAGGGAGCCATTGAACTTGTTTAAAAGGAGATCTATGATTTAATTAATTAGAATTCAGCTCTTATATATCGGGCATGGCATCGAAAAGAAAACAATGACATTATAAAACAGAAATAATATAAATTAGAGAAGTCAAATAAAAATGAAATCAATATCACCTGTCATGCCTTGAAAACCATAGGGGATACGCTTAAAAACATTGGACAATTAGGTGTGTTTGTATACTTGAATTGGTTTCTTCCTAGAGAGAACTCATCTAGATAGTGAACAATTAGGGGGTGTAAATCGGTGGTTGGGTCAAGTATTGGGTTTGGGCCAATAGAACCCATCTTATAATTGCTTATGGTGAAGTTATCTACATAACCAATACCCATCTACTAATTCTAATTCCAAAAAACAAAAAACAAAGAAAGAAAGGAAAAAGAAAAAATGGCATGGGTACATTTCACATTCCTCACCTTTTTTCCAGTACAAAAGCCCTTTAAACTAAAAATTTATATACTGAGATGGTACCTTTCCTTACCTATTCCTTCCTAACAAATTAAATAAAAAAAAAATACTCTCCTTTCTCTAATTCAAGAATGAGAGAGATCAATGAAATCCCATCAACTTTGGTGCAATCTTTAATAGCCTGTCCAAAGCATTGGGTAAGAACTTCCTTGCAAACAAGAAGCAAGTTGTGGTCTTTCTCCCATTGTACTCACACTCACTCCCACTCCTCATCCTCTCCAACAGGTCAACGGTCACCTCCAGCCTCCCATACCTTGCAGGGTGTGGCCCACCTCTTGACCAGTCAACCCAAGTCAAACTCCTGTTTGAATTCCTCTCCCCAAACTTCATTGTTACAAATGTTGGTATGTAATGCTCATCCACATAGCATGAGGGCCTGCAATGCCATTCAAAAGCCTGATAGTGGACGCGGTCGGAGACTATCTCGACCGCGAGGCTACGGTCCATTTCGAACCACTGCGAGCCCTTCCGCCATTGTTCGGGCCTGATGAGCGGGTTCATTCGGCGGTTGTAGCGGCCACGGCCACTGGGGCCTGGGTCATCATAGGAGCTGATGAAGGACTTGGTAGAGTTGGTGAGGTAGGAGTAGATGGTTGAGAAGTTGAAGAGGGGAATGCATGATTCAGAGAGGAGGACGAACCGCTGGTTTGAGAAGTCGAGTAGCGCGTTGGCTAAGAGGCGCCGCTCGGCCTGAAGCATGTTAAGCTCTCCCCATTTCACCTCCTGCATCAAGCAGAAGAAGAAGATTGTTACTTACTTTTATTTTGAAGAAAAAAAATGCATCATTGAATTGATCAAAAGAAAAAGATATAAAAAAATCATGCTTCAGGCCCAATTATATAATAAATACACTCGCCCCAATTTGATAAATTCACGTAGATCTAGAAATTATATAATTATGGCATTCAACAACCATATATGTCCAATTGAAGGCCTTCACTTTGGATTTTTTTTTATGGCATTCAAATGGAGGTTTAAAAATATAATATTTTAAGTTGAGATATTAAAAGGAAGTAATGTAGGGATAGAAAACAAATTTATAGATGATGGAGAAACGGGGAAAGGGAATGTATAGAGCAAGAAAATAACACAGTAACCAAGATTGTAAAATTAGAAGATGTCTGACAATGAGTAATATATGATGCTCTAACAAATGGATATGGTACATTAATGCAGTTCCTACATCTATACTACCAACCACCCGATTGCTTCAATTGAAATTGGCGTTATTCAATTGACCCAATTGAAACGCAATTATTCGCTGCCCTGCTTCCCAGACCCACTTTTCCATTCACATGCTAAATTGATATAGTACATTGAGGAGAAATGATCTGGGTCCAAACGGTTGGACTGCAATTTTGATCATCTTATGTGACTATTTCAGTCCACTATATATGATGAACAGCTGGATAGTTAAATATGGTAACAATTTTTTTATTGATGATCCTCACTACTTTTAACACAATTCCTTTCGTATCTCACTATTTTTCAATGTATATATATATATATATATATGTGTTGTTAAGTAGCCCTAGAATTCGGTGGCAACCCAAGATCATTTCTCTGATTTACACCACCAGATTCTCAGCCGCAAACTTACCTATGCTGACCTCAAGTGTCAAAGACAGGGCACGCATTAATAAAACTTTGACCATTCATCTTATAGCCCCAAACTTCTAAAAATCTGGGCAACCAAAACTTCTCCCTATAAATGACAGATTACCATCTGACCATTGAATCGTCTGGTTGATGTGTGAAATTTGGGATATGGACATCATTATGGAGGTTTAAAATAAATACACAGTTGTAATCATCACATTAATTGAAGCCAATTCTACTTAATTTGTAATATAAGTGGAGAACAAAAAAGAGACACCTAAGGGTGATTTTGAATTAATTGTCTATGGAGGGTTTTCACCTAACAGAGGGTTTTCACCTAAGAGAGGGGTCCAGCTCATGGGGCCCTCTTGGATGCTTTCCTATACTGCGGTTAGAATGGATGAAAAGGCCCCTTTATGGGTGAGGGTCATGTGAAAAACCAACCCCATCATACAATCATGGTCTTCTAACTTTAAATTCTTTTTAGGATTGCTTGATGAAAATCATGGGATAGAAGTGTGAAAAAAGCTATAGTGATCAAAGGTGGCCCAAGTAGACCCCATAGAGCAGCCGGACACATGCAGTCCACTCATAGGATAGTTTACCATTAATCCCATGTAATTAAGAAAAATTCTCCACCATCAATGCATCATTCGACATTCTTGAACATCACATCCAAAGCTTTAAACTGGGTTTAAAGTCTAGCAACCATAACATTAGAATAAATGAAATCGGTTTCAAAGAAAAGGCCATGAACTTAAATAACGGCCCAAGCTTTTATAATCAACATAAAAACAAATGGCATGAGTTAGAAAAAGGCATCATAGATTAGAAACTGACCTTGCTGGGTATTCTTCGTCCAAAGAAAACAGAATCTTCGGGCACTGATTCATTGAAAAGTGGATGCGAGTGCACGTAAATTGAGTAAAGTCCCTCGTTCCCTCTGAAGAACTTGTCCCACAGAGGACCCATGAACAGTGGCCCTCTTGTCAAGAACAGAAACGCAACCTTTGGAACCCGTTTGTATGGGAACTCTTGCACTCGAGGAGACATAGAAGCTCTCCACAGAAGCTCCTCATCAGACATGTCATGGCTCAGAATCCGTGGCTCCACGTACTCTTTGAATCCCATGCGTCCCAACTTCGACGATGGAGACCGTGAAGGTGGCGGTGATGGGGGTGATGGTGGTGGAGGTAGTTGTGATGGCGGTGGTGGTGGTGGTGGTGGTGGTGAAGATAGTTGTGATGGTGGGAAAGAGAAAAGAGAGAATTGGGTTGTGAGTATATTTAGAGAAAAGATTTTGAGATAGAAACTCAATATGATTCCTAAGACCAAACCAAGGCATAGTAAGAAGAAATGGAAAAGAAAGTTTTGAAACTTCATATGTGAATTGAGGAGGTTGGTGATGGAAGGAAATGGACTCTTTTGTTGTTGAACAGTTTTCATTGTTCCCTCTCTTCTATGGTTTCTTCTCAATTGGAAAGAAAGTATGTGTGTGTGTGTTATATATTATGATGGACATGGGACTTTATGGGAGATTCATTGAGATTGAATTGGGGGAGCTTTTAAGGGAATATGAAACCCTGCAAGTTCGGGTTTGAACGGAAGTTTACGAAACATCCTGGGTGATACCCAGCTAGAGAATTCAAAACTCAAAAGTCTTTCTTTGACTAGTAATAGCCACGTGGGAGACAATGGGAGGCTGAGGCATTAGACTAGAGTCATTGGTCCCAGCCACCTCCGAGTCTTGACTGAGTCAAGAAAAAAAAAACTCGGTTTGTTTATCTTCTTTGTTTTGGAACATATATAATAGTCCCACCTATTTCTGTATCTTTACTATTGTCGACATTTATGGGGTCAAGGTCAATGAGTCATCAACAATTCATCGATTTCTTTCGCTGTGACATTTATCTACGGCAGTGAATAGTGATTACCCTACTAATAAAATTTTGAGCAACAGATAGTCTAAGGCAAAGTTTACAAGATGGATGGTCCGGATATTGTTCAGATTGCCACATGTACGGGTCAAGAGTGCAAGGACGTTTTTGGCCCTTCATCAGTTATATTCAAGAGGTGAGAGAAGATGGTCGGCACCAAGTGGCTTTGCGGTGTCTGTCCGGTCCGCCCAGAGCTTTTGGACAGACGGTTCAATGCCCGACAGTCTGTTTCCTCAATGCAGTAGCCTGGAACTGGATCTCATTGAGAGGTCCAGATCCCCTAAACTGCATAACACATGCTAGGAACCTCCTCATGGAGCCCAAATAGAGATAATCCAGACATTCAATATGAATTTCATTCAATCCTCAGATCTCACTTTAATAGGAGAAGTGGATCCCATTGTAAGACTGAACGCACGATTGGGAATTGACATAACATCATTGCCGATGTGACAGTGGCCATGTTTCTATCATATGCTCAATTTAGAGGTTAAGACTTACTCTTATATTTATAGGGGATGAGAATCATCTTAAAAAGAATGAATTATCCCCATGTGGGCCCGACAATAGAGATTCCGACATGTATTACATGACTCCATGTAATAGCTCCATCAGGGGATCCAGACTTTCCCATTGAGTGTCCACTCATGCGTGCTAGTTATATATGGAAGAAGTGGAACTCCCCGAGGGCCTCACTTGTTGAAATTCTAAATCACTTAAAATAGTATGTATATTTTCAAGTTTTACTCCGATAAAAATTAGTTTTTCCAATAAAAATTAGTTACAAAGTTAAATGAAATATATAATCAACAAAGTGATTAATGCAATCTTATGCATTATTAATGAAGGCCACGTTCGACTAAGAAGTACCTATTATTAAGTGGATGACCTTCATTAATCATATGATGTATTAATCACAACATAAACCATAGATAAATCTTAGGGTGGGACCAAGGGCAGAACCAGAAAATGTGGTTTGGGGTTCCACTTGAAAAGGGCCCAGAAGATTCTTGACTCAAGCTTTTTATTGGCCTAGCTCTGGGGAAGCTCGGAAAATCAGTTTTTTTTCCCTTTGTATGGGAAGCATCTCATAACTAAATATCTATTTTAGAAAGAAGATATAAGAATTCCAACCTGGTCCCATTAATGACAGAGGATAATCCTTGTTATTCCACATAACACTGGGTTGTAAGCTGAAAAAACCACTAATATTCTCTTCTTCATTTTTAAGAAAAACGGTATGACTGTACTTTTGTTTAGACATAATTAACCTTATGACAGTCATAACTCTAATTAAAGTAGATCTCTTATGCATATAAAGTAGGCCCCACTTGGAGCCTTCATAAGCACATAGATGGCTGATGATGCAGGAACCTATCCCCATGCTAGTGGGGCCCACTTGAAAAGATCATTCTTTTTTTCTTTTTTTTGTAAGATCATTCATTAAATAAGCGATTTTGGGTAGTTTAGAAGGCCTCATGTACATTCAAAATTATATTATAGGTACCATATATACATATATGGTACACTTTTTAGTCAAGTCTGGCAATCACTAGTTTTTCTTGAGAATGTGGAAAACTCATGTTTCGCAATTTGTAAATTCTATAGGATTTGGAGTAATAAAAGTCTTGACGATTTTTTAGGTCCGATTATCCCTCAAAGGATTTGAAAATCCTTAGTATTTTGGATTTGCACACCAGCACCAATTTCTCTCAGTTATGCGCACACATACATCCCATTATTGATATGAAGTAATCAATTATATAAAGCCTCATGGAATAATCCTTGTTGGAGCCGTGAAAAGTTTTCAAATCTCTAAGTTCCTTGTGGATTCCTCACATATTACCAAACATTTCCTATACATGTTTGTATACATGTTGTGGAAAACCAATTCCACAGAAAACGTCCTCTTCTACAAAAGAAATTTTTTTTTTCTTTTTCCGATTACACCTATAGGAATTTATTTCTCCAAGGAATAACACAAAACTTAACTTATTTTTGTGATTTTTCACAAGATAAAACGGCTGCGCCAAATATAAATTTTACCATAGTGCAAAATTTAATTTCCACAACCTTTATCATTTCTATTAAAAATGGGCTACACAAACATGCACTAATTTTTTTTTTTTTTGGAATTTGACCGTACAAGTTATAAAATAACATTTATTCCTCAAAATGGTGTTGACTGAAAATTTATCCCAAATGTGGGTATCGCATAGTGGGGCTTCATATTTCGTTCCAATTTTACCCCCAGTAAAAGGTAAATGATAAAAGATAAAATCCTAATTTTTACCCCGTGAAAACTTCTTTGAATCCCTTTCACTAGTATGGGCAAAAATACAAGGGGTGACTGTTCATAGAGGGAGGTTGGGTGCGCACAGCACTTTTTGGGGGTGCCAATAGAATCACCCAAATACAAGTCTCCATCTTCCTTTGGCTATCTACTGTGAGACCCAACATATTCTTGATCGATTCCATCTCAACGTTGCACAACGTTGCACAATGGGAGTTCGTCTCCATCTTGATGGATTCCATCTCTCCCATCTTGTTAGTTCTGTTGTTTGTAAGATTCGTGGTTTGCTTGTAAAACTTTCTTATCATTCATTTTGGGGCTTCTTCCCGCAAAATGATAGGGTCTAATTGGCACGTCATGGAAAGCCACTTAAAGTGATCGGTAACATCGAAAACAATTCAACTTGCAAACAATACATGTTTAAATATGCATATCAAGTGTATGTCATAACGCCTGTAAGAAACTTTGTAAGACCCTTTACTGCCTTTTCTCCTCTGTGCAAGATCTGAAAGACCCAGAAAGGACATCAAAGGAAGTCTTTCTATCAACTGTTTTTTTAGGGATTAACTCGGGTTTTGTTTTATGATTAGATGAGTAATGAGGTTGCATCATTTTTGTGTTTTGTAGTATATAACTTTTTCTACATCAATTATTATCATCATCGTCATCAAAGTGACCGTGCGATATCGCACAAAAAAACACTGGAATAGACTCCCAGATTAGCTGTGGTTTTTGAGTTGTTTCATCTTGAGCTCTTACTCCATATCTTCTATCGATAAGAGATAGTTTAGGCTATGTAAAAAATCGATTAAAGTCCCAACTATTGTGATCAAGAATACAGTCAAGCTTTTTGGAATTTCATCACCGGGGTAGATAGCCAAGTTACTATACGATATCACTGAATTAGACTCCGTGATTAGTTGTGAATTTTTAATTGTTTTATCCAAGGTCTAACTCCATGGTTTTCTCCTCAATAGAGTATACAAAAATCTGTGTTAGAAATCGATTAAAGTCCCAGTTGTTGTGACCAAGAATATAGTGAAGCATTCTGAAATTTCATTTTTTGAGTAGCCGGCCAAGTGTTTGTACGATATCGCACAAAAAGTATTGAATTAGACTCCCATATTTGCTGGGTTAGGTCTTACTCCATATTTCCTACTCAATAAGAGAAAGTAGTTAGCCAAATGACTGTGTGATATCACATAAAAAACACTAAATTAGACTGCTAAATTAGCTGTGGTTTTTGAGTTGTTTCATCTTAAGTCTACATATCTTGCTAGCTACTTGATAAGAGAAAGTTTGGGCTGTGTAAGAAATGATTAAAGTCCCAACTACCGTGACTAAGAATACGGTGAGGCTTTCTGGAATTTCATTTTCTGTGTAGCTGGCCAAGTGATTGTGCGATATCACACAAAAAGCACTGAATTAAACTCCCAGATTTGCTGTGGTTTTTGACATGTTTTATCTGATGTCTAAATCCATGGTTTCATACTTGATAAGAGAAAGTTTGGGTTGTGGAGAAACTGAATAAAGTCACAATAACAGTTGTGACCAAGCGTACCAGTCTTGTTCATTGCATGGTCCAGAAACACGGAGTTGTCATTTCCTAAAGTGCAGTGAGCCAAAAAGAACTCTTGGTATGATTTGTTATAAAGCCACGATAAAAAATGCATTTTTAGGACATTTCATATCATTTGTTCATCCAATACAACCAAACAAACAAAAAATTGAAAATAGAATCCAAAGTATCTTTAAGACCAAAATTTTTCTTGTATCTCAATGCCCAACCATTTTTAACATAACATTCGACGGAGTATGTAAAAAATTTCAAACATGTCCACCAATTATTGTGTGAACAAAGAATCATTTGAATGCTCCAAGTAATTACAACAAAAAGATGTATAGCAATTAGCAACTCAATGGAGCATACCAAGCTAAAAGAACTCTGTGAACAAAATATAGAGAAACATTTAGATGTTTTTGAAGAAATAAAAGAGCAATTGCTTAATCCTCTTGAAAGCATCTTCTAACGATGGAGAAAGTCACAGAAAAAAAGGTGGAAAAACAACCTGCTTTAGGAGATGCGAACATAGGGAAAAAGGGAGGGAATGGCCTGAAATTGACTTTTCAGTTGGTGCAATATCACATAAAAGAGGTAGATAAGAAGATTAAAAAATGAAGCTCCATGTACAACACCCACGTTTGAGATATACTCTCGATCAACACCCACATTTGGGATATACTCTTGACTCTTTTTTTTACCAGTGTCTGCGAATCTCCCTAGCATGTGCAAGGAAACCGAGACGCTCCAAGTAACGCGGCTTGTGCTGCTTGTGAGGCGGTATACTGTGTGTGACTGTGCGTCACCTATCGTATCCTGATCCGCACGCGTGATGCACGGTCACTTTACAGGTAAAGCCAATTGGTATCGCCAATGGTATGGGTTAGATTTACAGGGTCTCGTCTCATAAAAAAAAAAATTTGCTGGGTCTCATGTGGGTCCTATGCACACGTGGAGGTTGGGTGTTTGGTGGGACTTTAATCTCAAGGGCTCGAATCGATATTGGATGAATTAGATTTTTAGTGTGCCCCATGCCCCCATGTAGGTCCAATGCATACAGGGGAAGACCCAAGTCCAACGTTTAGCCTCCACCCAAACTGGCAACAAGGTTCCGAATTCTTAAAAGACACCTGCATGTTCGGAAAATTAATATTTTCATTTTTACATCTACTGCTTCCCCAATATTTATTTGCGGTATTTGGTCGGAGGTTCCTCAACTTTGATTTTTATTGCAAGCGGTCCATATTATTTTTTCGTAGAGC
This sequence comes from Litsea cubeba, assembly GCA_012931725.1. Lineage (NCBI taxonomy): Eukaryota > Viridiplantae > Streptophyta > Magnoliopsida > Laurales > Lauraceae > Litsea > Litsea cubeba. Next base: position 99,134,461 of record CM022948.1, read on the forward strand.
CAAATGCCCCTTTTCAAGTTTTAAATGGTTAAAAGGTCCATAGTGCCCGTCTTAATCCACTCTGTGTGGTATTTATTGCAAGTGGTCCATATTATTTTTTCGTAGAGCCAAATGCCCCTTTTCAAGTTTTAAATGGTTAAAAGGTCCATAGTGCCCGTCTTAATCCACTCTGTGTGGTATACAAAAAAGGAAAACTAATTTCGTTAAGAGTTTTATTTGGAGAAAAAATAAGGGGAAAACCCGTCAATTTCATGAAGATTATTTGACTGCACAAATCAAGGATTACAACAAATAAAAGAAAGAAAAGGGAAAAAACTGATTCAATGAATGAGAAATCATCCACAGAATCTGCACGTGAGACTAGGCAAAACTCAAATAAATTTATCTGAGAAAGGGAAATCATCTAGAAAATCTACGCATGAGACTGGGCAAAACTCGAAAATTATTTTTTTTCAAACTCTGATAAATTTGTTTCAAACTCAGATAAATTTGACCCAAAATCAGGTAAATTTGTTCGAAACTCAAAAAAATTGTTTAAAACTCAGATAAATTTGTCTGAGTTTTGCCAAAAGTTTAGTGAGTTTGAAACAAAACCTTTTGTGACTAAGATACACTTATATTTATTTTCGAAGAAACTCACATAAAAAAAGAAAAAAGGAAAAAAAAGAAAGGATATATAGTAGCCACGTGAGGAGGAAAACTATCATAGAAGATCACAGAAACTCTCGCACACGACTAGAACAAACCTATGAAAATGAGTCAATACTGATCTTGTGTAGGGCAAAGATCAGTTCAATACTTCTGATATGTCTTGGTGCAATTCTTCTCATATGTCTTGTGGGGGCAACGATCAGAGAGACTACTCAACAATGAGGTGGGGCAAAGGTCGGTTGAAAAAAAAAAGGCTGTTGATCAGATCTTAGATCATGGTTATTTGATGATTGGAAAGAAAATTCATGAAAGCTTTTGTAAGTAGTCCCTCTACAGCGAATCCTACATTGGTGTAGGAGGCTTGGAATCGTTCCCTCCCATTTGAATTTTGAGACTTCATATATTTCATCTCATTTGAATTTCAAAACTTGGTCTACAACTAAGAAATAAAATCCGTTAGACAGCTTGATGCGTTTAAAAAGAAAAATTAGCCATTAAATATCATGTTAAGGAACTTAAAATTAGGAATTGGTTGCGTGACATAACTTCAAATGATTAGAAGGGCAAATCAGTTATGCAATTGTATGATTTGGCATACTTAGGGACCTCCGCCTGCAATAAGTCTAGGCGCATGGAACAGAGGCTTTAACCGAAAATCCTGTGAATTAGAGGCTTTAAAGGACAGTATATAGGGACCTTAGGAGAATTTTTTGGATGCACCCCTGCATCATATGTGGAAGTTAGTTACTGTTAGTTGATGAAATTTAATAGAAGAATCTCCTGTTTCCAAGTTTTTTGAGAGCAAGGTAACATGACTGGATTCTAAAGTTCTTTTGAGTCAACAATTAATCACACTGTTTGATTTTTTAAATAACCGTACTCAAGAGTTTAGAAAATTTTAATGAGAGAGAATGGCCTTTTAGAAGGTCTTAATCGTTAATTAAATCTTATTCTACAAGAAACAAGACTAGTTGACCGGCTGTAAAACAATTTTTAAACACAAGTAAAACAAGAAGAGAGCCCTCTCAACCGAACCGAGTCAACCGACCTCTTCTTCTTCTGATTTCTCTAAACAAACAAATTTCAAACTAAAACTATATTCAGTTGTTTAAAATTGTTTTAGCCTTAACTCCGAGGCACCCACTTTTATACACGCGTCACGCGTGTTGCACGGTCCACTTTACAGGTTGTCAAAAGCAAGCCAACTGGTATTGCCGATGGTATGGGTTAGATTTTCTGGGTCTGCTGTGGGTCCTATGCACACGTGGAGGATGGGTGTTAGGTGGGACTTTAATCTCAAGCGCTCGAATTGATATTGGATGAATTAGAGTTTTTAGTGTGCCCCATGTAGAGATCCCATGCATACCGGAGCAGACCCAAGTCCAATCTTCACCTCCATTCAAACTTGAAAAAAGTTTAGAATTCTCGGACGTGTTTGGCACTTAACTAGTTAAAGTGAAGTGAATTGAATCTAGACAAAAAATAACAAGCCATCAAAAGTATACAATTTCAATATTCCTTTTCAATTGTTCAAAAAAAGTCAAAAAAGCAACCTTCTTTCTCCACCAAAAGAAAAAAAAAAAAAAAACTTCACTTTTCTATATAAAAAGTCAAATAGATTACATATCAAACAACTAAAAATAAAACACCATCATGCTTCACCTCACCATGCTTCAATTCACCACACATCCAAACAGAGACACCTGCTAGTTCAGAAAGTTAATATTTCCTTTTTAACATCTACCGCTTCCCCCAATCATTTTTTTACATAAAACTCTCCTAAGGAGAATTTTTTGGATGCACCCCTGCATCATATGTGGAATTTCCTTTGGGCCAAAATAATCGCTACAGATCCAGGTGGAAAATCCAGATAAAATTTTCATGTGGTCCCAGTGTAGTAGTGCAGTTTCGAACCCACAATCTACGAGTATAAACCATGGTCCTAGACTAATTGAGCTACCCCTCAAGATTGGTTAAGATGTAGAGGGTAGGGATGTAAATTGGTTGCTATATTATAAAGGGCTAAACAACTAATCTTCTTTTATGACATGCATTAAGTAAGCCCCACCCACCCATATGTCATCATTCAACTTTGTTTTAATTTTTTTTTTTTTTGAAAGGTAACGATAAGAATGTCATTATTCAACTTTCAACTCAATAATGAGAAGCATGCTGTTAACAAGCATTTTCGATTCTAGAACTTTAAATATGCTAACGAAAATCATATTTGGATCGGATCATGGTCACTAATCCTTACTCTAATCAATCTCCGACATTGAATCGCCGATTGAATTTAGATTGTCTTGGATCCTATCAAAATTCCTTTCCGTGTGTACACGTTTGTAGTTTTGTATCCAAATGTGTGCATGTACATTGCATGAATGCATGTTATAAAGGATCTCCAATTTCCCCTTCTGCAGAGAAAATGAAAGTTGTGACTCTATTAATTTCCTTTTTTAATCTTTTCCTGATGGACTCCTTTGAATGTAGAGAAAATCAGAGAAAAAGAAGAGGGGAAATTTCTCTGCCTTTTGACTTAAGGGGTGACATTTGATTATACGTCTGAATTTCCTTCTGATCCATAGAATGGTTGGTTAAGAAAGTTGATAATATTTTGGGCTTGAGAGTGATAGAGATGTCAAAGGACCTCTGATTAGTTGATTATTCAAAGGACCACACCGGAAATTTTGAGCAAGGACTCTTTTGGGGCCCATGATTGAAAATGGAGCTCGCTGTTTTAGTAGGTAAATTGATAATTAGGTTTGGGTCAGATGAATCGAGTCCATCCCTGAATTACTCTGATCAAAATACGGCAAATGTTCATTATATGTATTAAGGTTAAAATAACAGAATCGTGCCTGGCTCTAATTGGGTCTATCATGTCTGGGTTCAGTACTTTGAATTTCTGCTGGCCACAAGTCCCAATCCAAGCACAACAAATGTTTTGTTGATAATCTGAACTTCAATTCACACACCTATATACAAACTATACATGCCCCTAACTAGCTTAGCAAAGACTCCAGAACATATCTAATGTAGTTGGGGAGATCGCCCACTTGATTGGATAACTCATTTCTCGATCAACAAGTGCCCACAGTTCAATCCACGACTTTTCTTTCTGTGTGAACGAGTTTCTCTCTAGAAGTTATGTACGTACGTCCCCATGGCTGGGGTCTCATAGGTCCAAACCCCCTAGCTTGGAACCAAAAAGCAAAAAAAAAATAAAATGAATTTGAGGGTATAATTACAATGGAGTATAAAGCAGAACCCCCACACAGATTTACAGATTTATAAGCTTGTTATTCTAGAAGTTCATCTCTGATGAGAACGTACATGCATTGGCTTGGATTAGGTGACCTTCCTGTAGCAAAGGGTAGATATAGTAGTGGATCACAGCTCAGGCCTCAGGGGGGTATATATTTTACAAGATTTTGACTACCTGAACTTTTTTTTTCGTTTTCCACTTAGAAAAGATGATATTGTATTAAACAATACAACTTTACAGAGACCCGGAAACAAAATATACAATCCAAAAGACACAACAGAAGCCCAAAGCAAACATGCAAAACAGGACAAAAGTTGCAGCTCGGCCGGTAATGGATGTAAATTTGTGAGTTCTAATTCTCAATATAGCAAAATAGTAGTAGTAATAGTTATAATAATAATAATATATTCAAATATTAAAATTTTCTTCCAAATTCACTTGAACCTCTAATATGGTAGCCGGAACCTTTCTATCAGTTCATATGATGACTTTGGTGTTTTGTTGTTTTTCTTTTTTGGGTTTTTTTGTTAGGAAGAAAAAAAGCAAAAAAAAAAGGAGGTAAGTTGGGTACCAAATAACCTAAAACCATTGGGTTCACTTGCTTGTTTATCTAGATCTCCACAAAAACCTTACGTTATGCATTCATTTGATTTGATTGTTTTTTTTTTTTTTTTTGTTTAACGGAGGGTTTTCAATCTTTTGGGCTGGACTATTTCCTCCTGACCAGAGAGAAGTCGGATAAACCCATGTGCCCCCAGGTGGTAGCACTAGTTGACTCAACTTTCGGTCCTTAAAGAGGGGGAACCAGAGATCGATACCAAGACTTCTAGCTCCGGAAGAGAGAGAAACCGCGGTCTGACACTCGACCGGCCAACCCCTTGGGGTTATATTCTATATGTACTCAATCTAACTAATTAAATTTGGAAATGAGCTAATACAAGAAGGATTGTGGTTTAAACGGTCTAAATTTATGCAAAGTCCCACGCCGCCTGATTGATTTATAGGAGGAATGGACTTCGAGAATTCTCAGAGATTCTCTATTGGAACATCCCAATCCACATTCTTCAGGGGCGGCTACCGATTTCTTCCTACAAATTCGCACATGCATCTAAAACAATATAAGAATTCATCTCCTCGATCTTTTGCTTTTACAAAGTAAAGCACATTACATGGTTCGTGGGGAGCCATCAACCTTATTAATTAAAATTTTCCAAGAGAGTTTAGAAGATCAATCTTAAAAGAAATATAAAAAAAAAAATAGGTCAACTAAATATTGCTAGCTATTCAATTTAAAGTTATGAGATAGACAGCCATCCATTTCATGGCATTATATTGGACAATTGACTACGTTTAATGAAACCCTCTTTTATCTTATAGGACTAGTGTGACCAAAAAAAAAAAATCCAAATGATTTGATCAATCTTAAGAGGTACCATGAAAAAAAAACTTCACTAATCACCACCAAATACTCGGTGATCAGAGGGAGGTTAATTCTTGGTCATGTTCTATTCATAAGTTGTCCCATAATTTTGACGGTTTAGATACTTGTATTATATGAAACTTAATTTCCCCTAACGTTGCCTGAATTTTTTTTTTTTTTTGCTATCGGTGGGTTCTCAACCCTTGAGCTGGACTAATCCCTCCGAGCCCAGAGGGAAGCCGGATAAACTCTCATGTAGCCCCAGTGTGTTAGTGCAATTTCGAACCTACAACTTTAGGGTGCAAACCATGGCCCTGGTCCTAGACCAACTGAGCTATCTCTTGGGTTAACGTTGGCTAAGTAGGAAGGACTATTGTATGTATTTTCTAAGGAATACTAAAAAGAAAGGAAGAAAGGAAAGTAAGTTCCGGTAGGTAAGATGGGAGAGAGGCAGTTCCGGAAGAAAACAGAAATTAATAAAATCAACTGATCATTTCCTTAAAATAATTTGAATGCATGGAACCTTAATGGCATGGCATGGCCGAATGGTCCCATCAATTTTTTTGGGCCCCATCATTCATTCTTGAAGTCATCTTTGGCAGCTTTGGGCAACACCGAACTTGGCTTAATTTGACTACGATGGGTCTAGTCTTCTTTGGCTTCAAAAAGTGAGGGGGGCTGCCCTTCAAGAGTGGGGGCTTTTTTTCTAATGTCCCAAAGGAAAGAAAAACACAATATAAAGATGCAACCAAGGAAGATTCTGCTCAACTTGTTGGAAGACGACAAGTTGTTAGAATCATACTTTTTTTTTTCAATTTTTTTAATGGTGGCGATCCGCAAAAGGCCCATATTGAAAGATTGTTTTTGAATTTAACCGCAGTTAACCAGTGCACATCTCAGCTATTATTTGTACTTTAGTTCTGTATTTAACAATCAAGTATTGAAATAGTTTGTTAGTTCAAGGGCGTCACGGTACGGTCTCGAGATCTGATTAATTCGGATAAATCTCGAGTCGCGATTACATACTTACTCCCATAAATTTCGAATTAATAAAAGTTAAAATGAAATTAACAAGGGATCACAAACATACAATTACCTGTCAACTGTATAAAATTGCGGAAGATATACATTGACGAAAACATAATATAATAAGAGTTCTTTACATGAAAGTAAAGATTAACTCACACCTTCTACTTCTTATCAAAGTTAACCATACAATGCAGGAAATATTATTTATAATTTAAAATGAACTATTAAAAGTATTTCTCAAAAGAAACTGTCTACTGATTCATTCGCACTCCGTGATCATATCCACTCGATTAGACCTCCTGGAGGTATCGAGCGGGCATTCTCCGCTGACGGCGCGGTCTCGGCAGGACCAGCATGTGCATCTGGGCCTGTGACATTCATCAATAGCACCATGAACACGACGGTTCAACAAGGTATATACATTTCTATGATAGTACATATTATCCAAAAGTAAATCAATTCTATACGAATTTATTATAAAAGAACCTGTCAGTTTATCAACTTAACAGTTCTATATAAATTTATCAATATCCATGTTGATATAATGAAGTCAAGTAATATCATTAGATTGATATCTATCATGACACGCGTTTCGTTCCCTTTCAATTCAGTGTTTCACTTTCTATTATATGACTTTTTATGACTTATCAAATGGGAGGAAATTACCAGTGTCTAGATTAGAGAGCACTAGCATCCCATGAGGCTCCAGAACGCCTCATACATCTACTGCAGTAGGAATTATTCATTTCATTGTTACTTTTAGTAACTATTCATTTTCTTTCATTAATTTTGTGTACATTATATCAATGGGGCTCAAATTGAGCTTAAGTGCGGAAACCAGATTTAATTCTATTTAGACCTCTAAGCCAACCAAATAAGTGAAACATTCATTTTTCCAATACACATACTATTTTTTATGAATATCATTTTAATCATGTATTCAGAAAAACTGAGTTTACACCTATGAAGGCTTAGACATTAACAAAATTCAGCATGTATACACTAGGCTTCAAAATAGACAATTTAAACTTCAATTTTGCATTTCTATACAGTGTCGGTCGACCGACAGCTTCAGGTCGGCTGACCGACGTTGCGTCGGTCAGAATTTCAGAGAGCTGGAATTCCATTCATTTTCATCAGATAGTGTCGGTCGACCGCGGTCAAGGGTCGGTCAGGTCGTTGATCGATCGACCACGAGTCGGTCAGAATTCCAGAGAGCTAGAATTCACTGAAAACAGGTGTCAGACCTGTCGGTCAGCTCGTCGGTCGATCGACAGACACCTAGAAGTTCAGTTTCGAGCTTCAGAATTTCTGAAGCTAATTTCTTTAACTTTGGACCAAATGAGTTTTAATAACTCTAAAACATTATAAATCACAAGTTATGTAAGTACTTGCCTCTAGTGAAGATAAATCCACAAAAACCCCTTTGTTTGGCTTGAGCTTGAGATTAAATCATTTTCTATCCAAGCTTTATAGCTCCACAAATTGAAAGCAAGTTGGGGAAGATGAAGAGGATGATGTTGCCTCTTCAAAACAACTCATAAAGCCTCCACTTTGATGATAGATAGAGAGAAAATGAAAAAAAAAAAAAAGAGAGAAAAGAAAGAGATGGATGTGTCTAGGGTTCAATGGAGATGAGTGAATTGAGTTCACTCATCTCTTAGCTTATATAAGCTAAGTTTTACACTTAGCCCCTCAACCACCTTAAACCATTCCAAAGTAAGTCAAATGAAGGGTCACTTGACTAGTTATTCGTCGGACGGGTTTGAGTCTATTATGAAAGTTGACGTACTCGTCATGATACACGTGTTGGCATCTCTAGTTTTCGCATTCGACGAAATACGCGAAAATTCGTATTTACACAAAAGTCCTCCAATTCATTGTTTGAGTTTAAATTTCATTTTACTTCATTCTCAGTCCTTAATTCCCATTTCATTAAGTTTAACTCCTTCATTTAAGGTTAACTCAATGCTATTTGTTCAATTTCCATTATTCGTGTACTTAAACATGGTTAATTAGTCTTAATTTAGATTAACTAGAGTTAATCTTCATTAACTCAAGACGGGGTCTTATAGTGGGCCAGTTCATCTAATCCATATTTGTAGTTATAGGTTGGGCACTGAAATAAACCAGCTACAGTATACGATCAAAACGGATATAATCAAGATGATCTCTATTAGGACTTAATTTAGGGTTTTGTTGTATTTTAAGAAATATTTTTTTAGCTACCCCAGGTCCCCAACCAAGGGGGGTAGGACCCAAGGTAGCTCACACAAGTGGGAAGAAAAGCCCACAAATGTGACAATGCATACCTGTAGGATCTTACACCCCATTGAGCGCGAGGGCTCAACCACAATGCTGGGAACTTGCAAAATGCGTGTCCCATGATTCGTACACTCGACCTACCAGGCTCTAATACCACTTGTAGGATCTTACATCACATTGACCTATACCACTTATCCCAAAACCAATTGGTCATAGGAAACGGTACAACAATAGTTTTATAGTGAGGGCGAGGGTTCGACCACAATTATGACCTCAACAGTACCTAGGTATCTATCAGTGGTTAACAAGGCGATATTCGGGTTTATCAACCAACCGAGCAACCCCATGTTTGCCAACCCTACCTTTCTATGATTAAAAAAAAAAAATCACCCCAATAGCAATTATGCCCATTGTCAAATTTAGCACATCTAAGACACATGATTAAATTAAGAAAAAAAGAAATATTGAATTGTTTGTTTTACACATCACCAACATGATGGTGAATATGACTTCAATTAAAGTGAAATTCCCCTTATACTGGAACAAAGTAGGAGAGTAATCCTGACCAGTTTGAATTCTAGAGATGAACCCCATTGATAGGCTTAGAGAATTACGATTTTCCACTCTAAGGAGTCGTTTGTTTGAACTCATTTACATAGGTAAATATTATACATACATAAAACTTACATCTAATCACCAAGTCTAACACCATTACACACCTCACACTCAAGGAGGTGCCTATGCAGCTCCCCACCGTATTTCCACAATTCCACCCATGGTAGGTTGCAGGATCAAAATCAAGAACCGCCATTGTTTTGTCTAGTTGATCCAAAATTTGTAAGCCTCTAATTTTTTTTATTAAACCAGCCCCAATAAATATAAAAGAAAATGAAATGGATCTTACAGACAAAAGACAGACATTTTGACTCCCTAGATCCTCCCCCACATGGATATATTAACAGACAAGTGACCAGGTTGGGCTGGGCTGGGGCATATCCAGGCCCATCCCAACTAAAGCCCATATCCTGCTCAAGCACAACACCGTCCATAGGTGACTGGCATGAGCCTGCCCACCTGAAACATGCTAGGTTCGAGCCTTCCAGCCTGCCCATTTAGTCAATGGGGTAGTCTTTCTATCACTTTTTCTGGAGTTTCTGTAACTTCAAATCAATCACTACACTATAAGCACTACTTGTTCGGGTTGGGCCAGGCCCGGCTTGAGGATTTCCATCACTTAATCTAAGCCCAGCCCAATCATTAAAGGGACCTAAGTTTCATATTCAGCCTGACTCAAGTAATAAAACCTAGTAATAAAACCTAACACCTAAACCCGGCCCAGAGAAGACTGGGCCCACACCATTAACACCCCTCCAAAATACCATATCAAATGGGCCTATTAACATATCAAAAAGGCAGAGGAAAACGTTCAGGAGTGTGAGTTTTGACGGCTCTCAAGTGAAAGAAAAAGAAAAAAAAAAAAAAGCATGTTTGTACGTATGGCAGCACAAAGAGGTAAACCCAAATGCAATACAAAGTTATCATAGCTACATATGTGCTGGGCTTGTAAGAAGCCTCTCTTTGGGTTACCAGTGGTTTCAATATGGAGGATTCTGCATCGGAAAAACATGGAATACAACCATGTGCTGGGCTTGTCCTACTTACCAAGGCCCATCCAACGTCCTTTTGGTTTGTTGATTTAGTGGGCCACAAGTGCATTTTGCCCGTAGGTGTTTTATTTTGGGCTTATGGCAGTTTTCACCCCTGTTTGATTGCATAAAATGCATAGGAATTGAATAAAAGAAGTTCCTGGCCAAATGAAGGATTATTTGAGAGGGGAAAGGTTAATGATACGAGGTATGGGTGAGGATAACAGATATGGACGTAGATGGATCCTCCACTTTCCTCATATTTGAATTACTAGCTTGAGTGATGGTAGAATACCTGCATTTCCAATCTTTCCTGGATTCAATTTCTATTGAAAAAGAGGCTATTTGATTGTTTTTCTCAGATATTCTCCTTTTAGATTCTTCATTTTTACCCACTTTCATAAACAGATAGTCCTAAAATTCCTATGAACTCAACAACCGCATGAAATAAACAGTAGTACCCCTAAACTCACAGTGTTGATCACTTTCAAATAACTATGTAATAGAAATTCACCGTTCCTTTCATTAGAGAAAATCTTCTCAATTTATAATGAACTTATTAAGGTTATTTAAATTCAAATCTCTGAGAATTATACAATCCTTTCAAAAAAAGTATAGTATGTATGACTGTTAACCAAAAAGGAAATACAAATGCTTGAATCCTTGATCTCTTGATATCATACAAGATGATCACCATCTTTTGCTTGTAATCATTGTCTGTCTTGAAGGGTTGAACACTATTAATGCAATCCACTCTTTTTGAGTTCATCCGTGTTGGTAGCCCACTATATTAGATTTTTCTTTTATTCTTTTAAAATCATTTATCAACCAACTTGATGAAGATGGCAAGATCGTCAGGCTAAGATAGATGCAAATTGGTAAGAATGGTTTCTTCATTTTATTAAAAAAATGACAATGAGATGGGAAAATTGACATCATGGTCTGCTAGCTAAATTGCAAGATCGCCACTAAGCCATGGATCTTGTACTATTATAATTTTTAAAAATCTACATAGAAGAGAATTCACTCTATCTTTCATGAGAGGAAAGCGTCTCAATTTCTGTACACTAATAACAAACCTATTAAGGTTATTCGAATTTAAATATATATCCTAAAACTTCTAATTAATCAAATCTTCTGCCTCTAACAATTTTGATTAGGATTAAAAGTAATTAGTGATATCAACAAGCTACAAATCTAACAAGAGATACTAGTATTTTTTGTGCACTAAACATTCTTGAGGAGTGCTGTCACTGTCATGCATGGCTTTGTGCATTCCACCAGCAAGAAGAAACAATTTTATTGTGGGAATGCCAATGAGCAGAGGGCACTGCATGCATGCACCAATGCAGTGGCAAAAGTGGACGTACCACCACTGTATGATGTGGGATCCTCCATGCCCATCAGGTGCCTCAGATAAGATTAAGTAGGCCGCATAGACAGCCACTGTCCCATGTAGTGTGATGTACAGGCACCACTCCACCACCAACATAATTTAGCCATTTAGGTGCTCTTCTTCTCTGTCAGTTGTAAGACACTGTGCATGAAATGATTTCCAACATAGCAGAATCTGACTGTCTCCATAATTGTTTTTATTCTTTTTTGAAATAATATCATCTATTATATATATATTACAAAATTAGAACTATTCTTGAAATATTATGGAGAAAATCTTGACAAAATGCATTGATTTTTCCACGTAAATATGCTAAAATTGAGAAAAATAAATGCAGGTTGTTATTAAAAATGACATACCTGATTTCTAACAAATTTGTTACATTTTTACTGCAACGCATTTAAATTCAACTATATTTAGTACTATATTGCAGTATTATTTGGAAATTATCATTTCATGATGATCAAATCACAATAATTTCATTAAATTTGAAAAATCACTGATATTTGTGGCAATGGTCAAATGTGCGCACCAGCAATTCTTCAGGTTCTTGTCATGTCAAAAGGTGGAACCCATTACATTGAACAATTTGATCTCCTCAATCTGTTGCTGATTTCAATACTCAACTTTTTCATATTCTCTTCATCTACCTTCACCTAAAATCCTGATAATGGACAGCGTACCCAAAAAAATCATGCTAAAAACTAATAGAATTTATAATCCAATATGTTGGATTTGGGTTTATTTCCAAAGCCCATATGAAAATTCAAGATCTGCTTCTCAAATTCACATAGTAATTCTAGGCATTTCCCCAAAGTCTATATGAAAATTTTCGGGGTGCTCCTAAGACCCAACTACTTGTTTCGGTATATATGTCCCCTTCAAACTAAATTCTTGGGCCCGTCACTGGAACCACATATAACAAATAGATTGCATAGTAGTATCAATATGATTTGTTATTAGAGAAATGCTTGTTTCTTATGTAAATGTACAAATTGAGAAGTTCTTTTTTTCATTCCCTAAATAAACTTTTAACATATGCTATAATGACTTTATTTTATTACATAATTCATTACTTTTTTTCTAAAGATATAAATGTATTAGTATAAGAAAGAATGTATAATCATAAGAAATTGCCATACATGCACAATATAATCCATATATGTGGAGGTTTTTGTTAATCAATGACTTTTCGATATTTTCTTCCATATATATGAAGTTGAGCCAAGCATAATCAAGCTTAGCTTGTGACACAATTGAATCGCTCAATCCAAAAGCCCAGTTAACCCAAGCTATGGAAGCGTGTAAGTGAGCATGTTTTTTTTTTCCACTAGAGGAGCCACCTATTCTCGACTGTTGTCCCGCCACTCCCAACTCATCCAAAGGCCTATTTGTTACATAACTTGTGGGTATTGAATACTTAGAAACTCATAGTCAAATGAACTCAATAAAATGATCATTGTATAAATAGGTGAGGGGAAAGATATATGATAATGATCTAGGTGGATATTTACTTTTCTAAACTTTGAGTTACTCAGTAAAAAAAAAAAACTTTAAATATTTATTTTTTATTTTATTTTATTTATAATGGAGGGTGTCCTAGCCCTTTGGACCGGACAAATTCCTACGGGTCCAGGGAAAGCCTGGTAATTTCCTGTAGTCCCAATGTAATAGTGCAGTTTCAAACTCTCAACTTTCTATTTATTTTTTATTTTCCTTTGATTAAGGAAATCATTTTACTGTCATTTTCATTCAACTATCATCTTTTGCCACTTACACTAAGAACATGTTATAAAATAGCAAGTCTCAAAATTTTTTGGTATATTCATGAAATCATTCCATAAAAAGGGGCCCCTGGTCAAAGGCAAACCACCATCTCAGAAAGGTCCCACTGAGTGATAAATGTCACATCGAATTCGGTGTGGAAACAGGTAGGGTGCGGTCCATGCCAGCAAAGAGAGAACACATAAAAAGAAAAACCAGGGAGGGATAAGATTCTCATATGGCATAGAGTAGGTCAAGCTCATACACGTAACCACCACTTTACTGGTGCCATCGGAACCGTCCAGTTATGACCCATTAGCAAAGAATCTAAGCTGGCCGTGTCTTGAACTTGAACATGGTCATGGTCCTGGTGTATGTCTAGATCCAAAAATTAGATACGATGGTCAATATAACCATAAACTCGATGATTGGGCTTTTCGTTTTCTTTTAAATCAAATCCACTAATCGGATAAGATATAAAGAGGCTTTAGGATTTAATAATATGAAAAGGTCCAATTACTTTGATGGGGCGGGATTTAATTTAAAGTGAAGAAAATGACTATTTGATATCGACTATAAAAATTTTAGATCAAATGATTAGCAATGTGCATCCTACTTTTACAAATAAAAAGATTCTAGCACCATCTTGCAGCATGGCTAGTGGGCTCCAAAATCTACTGCATCCCCATTTTAAAAACTAAGGAGGGATGATGTTTTTTTGAAGGCATGTTGATTCATGAGAGGTGAAATGAAGTAAAACTATAAGTAGTCAAATTAAGAGACAGAAGAAAAAAAATGAAGGGTTGAACGTAAGAGAGAAAATGAACTCTGTCCTTAAATGTACTAAATGATTAAAGAAATTACTTTTAAAAGCACTGAATGACAAAGAAAGAAGGAGATAATTTTTGTCTTTTACTGCTTTTACTCTCAACTCTCTCCTTTATCTTTTATTTTCTTTGATCCTCATTAATTTATTTCATTTCACCCCTAAAGCAAACAAACAGGCTCAGTATAAATTTAGAGTCGAGTATAGATATAAAAGAATTTAAGGATTTAACTATTCATCAAAAAATTATAAAAAAGCTCAATGAACGTTGATAACCACTCAGCCCAATGGTATGAAGTGGAAGGTCAGCTTACATGGTTCAGAATAGAATAGCTAGCATAATCTGATGAATCTAATTTTATTGAGGATAAATAATTCACTTAATTTCTTATGTATCTGATATGGTTAGTGGCCCCACAAACTCTGCCACTTCTCTAGATCCAATTTATCATTTTATCAACGATTATTTGATCTCAGTTTTTACATTTAGTTAGATTTAAGGACTTTTTTTATCTGGTGTTGCCAATGGGCTCAACCAACTCTACCATGTGCTGATGTGCCCTATTTTAAACCCTAAGGGGTAACTCAGTTGGCCTAGGACCACGGTTTGTAATCGGAGGTTGTGGGTTCGAAACTGCACTACGACATTGGGGCTACAAGGGAGTTTACTCGACTTCTTACTGGGCGGAAACATGACAATCATATGAACATTTAGAGGGTTTAAAAGGTTTCTCTCCGATTTAACAAAAAAAAAAAAAAAAAGGTCTCTCTCCGGATGCTAATACATAAAGCCCATCAATCATGAAAAGTAATATTTTGAGCCATTCAAAGTTGTTTAAAACCTAAGTCATTAGATAAAGTGGGGCGAGCATCAAAACTTACAATGTAATATCGTGGATCTAACGAGAGCTAGTATACCTCAACTGTGGTTCAAGGATGGTATTAGTGAATTGATTGTATGCTTTCAGTGAAGTGATATTGTAGGTTGAAAAAACCTAAATCAGATGTGGTTGTTAATTATCATACACAGCAGTTGGTTATATCTAAATTCCCCCATTTGAATTTATATCCAAATCTTTTACATTCTAAATTGCCAGAATTACTGTTGCCCTTTCCTGAGTTTTGTTGTGCCTTTTGCCTTTTGGAACACCCAAGAGTCAACAAACAATGATCAATGTGAATGATCCCCAGTTGGCGATTGCACTTAACATAACATGATGTCATTTTTTTTTGTTGATCAACATGGTCCAACTTTTATTTGATCTAAGCCGTTCATTCATATCAAAAGTTCTATACCTACAAATAGCTTCTGTTCCAAATTTCACTCCCATTTTGAATTGATTAACAAATGAAAAGAAAGATTAAATATTGAGTCAAATTCTCATGTATCATGCATCAGTAAATTCAGTGGCACATTTTACTCTAACTGTACGATGTTGATCTTATAGTTATTTATGATAGGGCATGTGATATGAATAGAATGGATCAAACTAAGGTGACCGACCCATGTATGGTGCAATAACGGTGACATAGTCATCTGCACAAGGCCATTTTTTATTAATAAATATGATGTAACTATGTATATTCACACCACATTCACATGGTATCTTTACATATTTTTAATTATAAAACTTCAACATCTTTCATCACTATCAACTTTATTAGGAAGCTTTGATTAAATCTGGAGAACTTAAATTTGCAAGTCTTCCAATGTAATTGCGAGAAATAAAGTCCTGACAATGAAATTTGTGGTAATATTGCACTCTATCTTATTGATTTCCTGATTTCAATAATTGAAAAAGTGATTTTAAATGGAACAATTTTCTTTTCAGTAGGGTTTCATTACTGTCTTCGGATTTCAATAAGACACTGACCATTTGATTTTTGGCCTCATTTCTGATCAACCAGAAACATTTACAAAGGTCTTCGGAAAGTTCACTTTTATTTGTAGGCCATTGTATCAAGAGCTGATATTCCGGATAGTACTTGACTAAAGTGAAAGTTCAAACTTTAAACAAGAACGGATACTCTTAACTGTTTTGAAGATAGTGTATCGTTTTCATGCCCTTCCTAAACTAAAACATTTAAGGCATCATTCTCATAATGTTTCATCATGAAATTAATATAGAAAAACTTATAGGGGGCTCTATTGGCACCACGAAAACCTCTCTTCCCACCAAAAAAAAAGTTTTCCTAAACTACCCTCCCCTCCTCCTCCTCCTCTTCTTCCCTTCCTCTCCCACCCTCCACCCTCTTCCCTCATCTCCCCCTCCCCCCCCCCCCCAGTCTCCGGCGGGGAGGGAGCGTCGGCCGGCAGCCCGCGGCGGGAGCCCCGGCCGGCTGGTCGGTGTCCCTCCCCCTCTCCCTCTCCCTCTTTCTTCCTCCCTCCCCTACTCCCCCACTCCCACTCTCCCTCCCAGTCGCCGGAGGGAAAGAAAATGGAAGGGGAGGGAGGAAGAAAGAGGGAGAGGGGGAGGGAGACCGGCCGGGGCTCCCTCCCCGCTGGAGAGGGGTGGGGGAGATGGGGGTGGAGGGTGGGAGAGGAAGGGAAGAGGAGGGAGGGAGGGAGGGAGAAAGAGGGAGAGGGAGGGGGGGGGAGCCCGCCACGGGCTGCTGGCCGGGGCTCCCTCCCGCCGGAGACGCGGGGGAGGGAGGGTGGGAGAGGAAGGGAAGAGGAGGGAGGGAGAGGAGGAGGAGGGAGGAGGGAGGAGGGGAGGGGTAGTTTTAGGAAAAAACAGTTTTTTTGTCTTCTAGTGCGGTGGGGAGAGAAAAATATGCGGTGCCAATAGCACTCCCCAAAACTTATTTGACATGCATTTTTTTTTTCCGCACATCTATAAAATCTCTCTATCTCCATCCTCTCCAACTTTCTAGATTTTCTCCCACAAAATGCCCGCCAAAGAGGTTTTCCTTCATTCATTCTTATGTTGCCGCCTGTACCATATTTATTATAATAACTAGCAAAACCCCGTGGATAACCACGAAACCACCAAATGCACAGACTGATATGAATTATTTTTAATAAATTTATTAATTAGTAAACTTGTGAGTCCTTTTTTTGTTGCTAATTTGATCTTTATGTTTTTTTTTCCAAATGTTATATTCTTTAGGTGAGACATGAATTGATTAAGAAAGATCAAATGATCATAGACCTAACAAATTGACCTAATATATTTAAGTGGGACCAAGATGAATGGGGCCCATCATCTCTATTCGAACTATATCATAAAATCATATGATGTGGGCTGGGACCCATTAATTGATTGATAAAAGATCAAAATGATCGTAGACCTTTCAAATTAACCAAGCCTAAACTATTTAAGTTGGATCCCCAAGATGAATGAGGTCCACCATCTATATTCTAACCATCCATAAAACTATATTATGCGGGATGAGACCCATTAATTGATTAAGAAAGATCAAATGATCGTAGACCTAACAAATTGACCTAATGTATTTAAGTGAGACCCAGATGAATGGGGTCCACCATCTTTATTCTAACCGTCCATAAAATCAAATGATGCGGGCCGGGGACCCATGAGTTGATTGATAAAGATCAAATGATCATAGACCTCTCAAATTGACCAAACCTAACCTATTTAAGTGGGACCCCCAAGATGAATGGGGTCCACCATCTATATTCTAACCATCCATGAAACAATATGATGCGGGATGGACCCATGAATTGCTTGATAAAGATCAAATGATTAAATGATCATAGACATCACAATTGACCAAACGTAACCTAACCTCACAAAATTGACAAACCTATTAAAAGTGGGACTCAGACGAATGCGCTCCACCATCTATATTCTATCCGTCCATAAAACCATATGATGTAGGCTGGCAAAGAATCAAAGGATCGTAGAACTAATAAATTGATCAAATATGTTTAAGTGAGACCCAGATGAATGGGGTCCTCCATCTCTATTCTAACCGTCTATAAAATCATATGATGCGGGCCGGACCCATGAATGATTGATAAAGTTCAAATGATCATAGACTTCATAAAATGAACAAACCTAATTTATTTAAGTGGGACCCCAAAGATGAATGGAGTCCACCATCTATATTCTAACCGTTCATAAAACCATATGATGCGGGCTGGGACCCATGAATTGCTTGATAAAGGTCAAAGGATCAAATGATCATAGACCTAACAAATGATGGAGATTTATAAGAAGATATTTCTGTATGATTGGAAACGGAAGGGAGGAATGTAAGGGTTGGAAATGGAAGGGAGGAATGGAAGGGTGATACAACCCTTTGCTGCACGTGTCTTGGATCCCTTTGCTGCCACGTGTCCATCTCCAAGACATGCCAGGTGTCATCCTCCAAGACTTCTCATAAATTGTATACATCCCTTTAGTAATATAGATAATAGCTAATGTCATGTGATTTATCTTGTGTAAGTCATCTATTTATTGATGAAATCTACTCACATCACTCAAATCTCCTTTCCCTTTTTGTATCGTAACTAGCTCAAATTTCACTCCCAATTGGGCACCGTTCACCATTGATTATTAATGCTTATATAACTTAATCATATTTTTTTTTTCACATGTTTAATCCAACAATGCATATCATTTTTTCCAAAAGTGAAATTTGGACCAGTACTTTATACGCAGGAGGAGGAGAGATGTGATATTAATTAATCAACGTGAGTCGCTTCCAACACCGTAATGACGCCAGCATAGATTCATTTCTCTTAATACAAATACAACAGTACAGTTGTGGTGAGACATGAGCACAGCACACGCCAAGGAAGTTTTTAGATTCATTTCTCTTAATACAAATACAAAAGTACAGTTGTGGTGAGACATGAGCACAGCACACGCCAAGGAAGTTTTTATTCAATGAGGAACTTCTTTTCATATAAACTGGCAATTAAAGTCCAACATCTCAGTGCTGATAAAGGTTGTCTGAACCTCTGAATTATAATAGTCCATGCTTTAAAGTGCCCCCAGAATGGCCCCCCAGCTACTGATTAATGTATAAGATTGACTAGTTGTCAGTGCCTCTCTATAAAATAAGGGATTAGAATCTATGGCTTTTAGATTTTAAATTTGGGAGCGTGGATGATAGGAAGGTCCCCTTACCAACCCATCAGCAATGTCATTCTTAAATTCACCCAAAGGAGAAAGAAGAAGAGAGGCAACTATGATAAAAAGCAGTCATGGCTGATAATTAACATTATCTATGACAAAGCTGGATTAAGTGGAGGGTGGTTAATTATTTGATTCATGACCGGAGGATGTGTTAGTGGCAGGCAGATTTTGACTAAGACCGTTGATTTGATGTCCATTGCTTTGGGTGGCCATGCCAACTGGAGAATCTTCCAATGAGTCAATCCCAACTGTTTGATCATGGGTGGCCACGTCGTACGAGTTGACGACTCCCCAATCTCCATTAGCATTTTACTGCATGAAAGACTTGACGTCATGCTCTTACAAAAATACACGTATTCCTAACCAGCTAACTATTGTAGGAGATAAGCACCAACGTAAATACTAACATGAAACATTGGAAGTGTTAGTAATTGCAAGCTGCTTGGGTTAAAAAAAGCTGACATTAATCACAAGGAAAAGGTGTGAGAATGTGCGTAATAGTTTTATCTAATGGATTTGAATAATAAGCACTTCCACGCTTTTTTTTTTTTTTGAACGGTACGAAAATTTCCTTTAAAGAGAAAAAGGTAGAAAGTACAAAAAACCAAAGA